>JZLH01S0096784.1:1917-24235 GCA_001188425.1 Eucidaris tribuloides | reverse complement strand
CCGCGTCGCTTGCTGACTTTTTACTTTCAAGTCTTGTGCATCTTCTAAGACCAAATTCGCGACATCCGGGTTCGCGGTTCCGAAGTTACGCAACTTTTCGTACTTGCATGTCATACCAAAAATTGCACAAAACCGTGAAATCGTGTGTTATTTCAATGAAAATTGTGTTTTCAGCCCAAATTCATAAATGTAAGATTATTTTTACTTTTACTGATTGAAAATTAACTAATTTCATGCTGTTTATGATTGCAAAAGTGTCCCCAACAAATTTCATCGAAAAAACAAAAAACAAAAGGTCAAAAAAACAAGAAATACATAAGAAATTCATGAAACAATAAAATACATAAGAAATTGATTCTGATTCAGCAATTTTTTTGATAGATAATTGTTAGAAATGTCAAAAAGAATATTATTACCAAAAATTAGCATTCTGTGAGCTGTTTAAAGTGAGTTATAGGCAAAAACATGATTTTATACATAAATTTGCATAATTAATTACTTAAAAAATAGAAGATAATTATTTTTCAAAAATCTAACTATGCAGTCTTGGAGATTACATCCGGCTCTATGCACGTGCAAATTTTCATGGCGATCGCGTGATCCGCGGCCGAGATCTGAAGGGGGGACCAAATTAGTCCCCCCCCCCCCCCAGGCTATGCAATTTCAAAAAAGCCCGGGCTAATTAGGGTTAAGATGTGGAAGACGTGTTTCAAATGTGTCTGAAACTGTGTTTCCATGGTAATGGCATATTATGGCTATAATTCAGGGTCCTGATAGGGCTGGGGAATTAATCACCTTCAGTGATATTCCCAGTTATACCTAAGTCCCACCAGATAGTTCTACACCAACAGATGGCAGCATTCTCTTAAAGGTTAGTGACATGATTGGGAACACCTGAAAATGCCTGAAGAACCAAATGAGTTGAAATATATACCAACTATCAGTAGCAGGAGTGGATCTCCCACCTGGAAGGATTTGTCTGTAATTTGTTTACTTAAGGAGAATCAAGCATAAACATAGGAGTATCTTAATTTTATCCGGGTACGATAAAAATAAGACTCATAGAGAGCCACACAGCAGGTTTCCTTCCTACCAGTGATATTGACATTGTTTATTTTAGAATGAGTCCATGTTTGACTACAAGATTTTCACAGGAGAATCCGTGCATAGTTTAGTTGATTCTAGAATAGGTTCAGCCCAAGTTGAGGACTACTCCCAATCATGTCATTTACCTTTAAATTCCCATTCCTGTTTTTCAGGTTGCTGCCATTTCATTGGATGAGAGTGATAAGGAGGAGGAGGAGGAGGAAGATTTTGTTGACATCGATGCAGAGAATGAGGGCGACCCACATCTGGCACCAAATTATGCGGCTCATATATTTAAATACCTCAAAGAAAAGGAGGTGAGGCAACATTGATGTACATGTTGACATATCAATACAGTGAAACTGTAAAGACCGTACAAGGCAGACACCAAAGTGGTCTTTATGAGCAGATGGCCTTCAAGTACTGCTTTCCATCTTCACCATATCTTTCCATGTAATCTTTTGTCTTCCTGTTCCTCTTATGCTATCCACTTCTAGATCCCATGCTCTTTTCACAGGTTCATCATCTTCCCTCTTCAACTCGTGACACATCCATCTCAAACCACTTCTCTTTACTTCTTCCTCAAGAGTTTCTTCCAAGCCCAACGTTTCCATGAGCTCACTTGTATTCTTTCTGTCAGATATTTTAACACCGCACATTTTCAGTATCGTGGCTCTTCCACCTTGACATACTTTCTTTTACTGTCGTCACATTCCACATTTCTGAGCCATATACCATTGCTGTTCTGACTCAAGCCTAACAGGTCATGTGTCATATGGTGGGATCCCTTTGCGTTACAGGCACCAAAATTATGAATTTAGTCACTTCTTGCATTTAAACCAATATAACTCAAAAAGTACTTATCAGAAACCAACAAAAGTATACATTTTCTCAAAGCTTATACTTCAGAGAATCTCAATCATCCAAGGTCAAGTTGCTATACAAGGTGTGTAAAAAAAAAATAAAGGGTAATGTCACAAAAATCGTATAGTTTTGTGGTATTGATGACAGCTCATTAAACTTGTCAGTATCAAGTCATGGCTCAAAATTGATGTTATGTTGTGAAAAAGCACACATTCAGCTTTAAGAAAATGTATGGTTTTACTACGTTTTGATTTTCAGATGGAGTGATACAGGCTGTGACAAAATATGTTTAAAATTGTGTTGCGATTTGTTACAAAAACATTAATTACACTAATTAAACAAACAATTTATCAAACCTAACTAACAAGTTTTAGAGATTAAATAGTAGATTATCGTTTAATAAATGGATCAGTAGAGTGTATTTAAAAAATTCAACCAAAATGTAGCCCTGAAGTGAACATACTTGTGTGTCCTTACATGCATTACTATCATGCTTTATAATGTGTACAAGTCAATGACAAGCACAAGCTACACCAGTCATTAATTAAGTAATTAATGACCTAGAAGACAATTTCATTTTACTATTGAGAATTGTGAAGTACAACATGTGTCAAGTTAGTCAGATGCATATCATAACTCCAAGATAGCTTATCTGCTGCAAATAGTAGGAAAAACAAAAGAGTACATATGAATTTGCAATTTCTCCATAGAGATTGTACACACTCCTCCTCCGCTTATCCTCCTCCGCGTATCCACCAGATTTACCCTTGTTAACATTTTTGCATTTTTTGCTCATTAAAGTGTAATACAAGATTGTTTATCAGATTTCAAAAGCAGAGTAATTTTGCTGCAGAATGAGCCCAAATTCATTACAATTGGATAAAGGATAGCTCTGATGCATCAAATTCAATTAAGAACAGGACTAAAAAGGTATTTGGGGGTCCCACCATACGACACATGACCAACAGTCAGATCTTGCCTTGTATTCTCATTGTAAACCTTCTACCAACTAATTGAGGCCAGCTCATTGAATTTTTCAATATTTTTCAATTTTCTCAGCTTCTAGAGGAGAACAAGATTGACGACTACTTCATCAGGCAGAATGACATCACGCGTCACATGAGATCAGTGTTGGTGGACTGGCTGGTGGAGGTGCAGGAGAATTTTGAGTTGAATCACGAGACCCTCTATCTGGCCGTCAAGCTGACTGACATGTACCTCATGAGATGCTCTATCTCCAAAGACCTGCTGCAGCTTCTTGGGGCCACCGCCCTCTTCATCTCCTGCAAATACGATGTCAGTAAAATCCAGGAAGCCCTTCTAAAGTGGCTACCCAAGGGAAACAAAACGTGTGGCCTTTATAGACAGGTGGCCACTGGTTGCTATTAATGGGTTCTTTAACACATGATTGCCACCAGAGGAATCATTTCATTTGCCCCTATAGACTGTTTGGTTGCTATATATAGAGGTGGCCACTAAGACAGGTGTAACTGTTGGTATGTAATTAAAGATTGTGTTCATGATTTGCACACCCCAAAATCAACTTATTGTCTAAAATAAGCTAAAACCATTTGTAATCTAAAGATTCACATAAATCTACACCTCTGACAAAAGCCTTGGGACTGAAATGTCAGATTTCGTGAAGATAAAGGAGTACGATAAAAATAAGACCCATAGAGAGCCACACAGCAGGTTTCCGTGCTACGAGTGATATTGACATTGTTTATTTTAGAATGAGTCAATGTTTGACTACAAGATTTTCACAGGAGAATCCGTGCATAGTTTAGTTGATTCTAGAATAGTTTCAGCCCAAGTTGAGGACTACCCCCAATCATGTCATTTACCTTTAAATTCCCATTCCTGTTTTTCAGGTTGCTGCCATTTCATTGGATGAGAGTGATAAGGAGGAGGAGGAGGAAGATTTTGTTGACATCGATGCAGAGAATGAGGGCGACCCACATCTGGCACCAAATTATGCGGCTCATATATTCAAATACCTCAAAGAAAAGGAGGTGAGGCAACATTGATGTACATGTTGACATATCAATACAGTGAAACTGTGAAGACCGTGCAAGGCAAACACCAAAGTGGTCTTTATGAGCAGATGGCTTTCAATTACAGGTTCCTGTAATACACATTTCAGTGAAAAGCGCTTTGCAAGGGAAACAAGTATTGTGGTCTTTATAGAAAGGTAGTGTTCTATGCACGTCGCTGGAACAGGTTTGACTGTATTATGCTTCTATATTTTTTATATAATTTTAGCTGTAGGAGCAATCATGTACTTGCTAAAATTAAAGCAAAATGAAGATATTTTGCAGGGCAATTTTGTTCCAGGTCATGTGTTGTCCATTTTGAACTACCACAAATATGCTAGATTAAACACTGTAAACCTGAAATGAAAACTTATTTTTTTAGCACTTTCAATCATTCATATTTTTCAGAACCCTTTTCTGATCTAGAAAAGAGATTTTCTTTAAAATCTATAACATGCTTCTAGATCATTCACCAAATTTAGTCACTAAATTATGATCTTTAATATGTATTAAAGGTTTTAAAATACACTGCAAAGTGTGACTATTACATTTGTGATCATTAAAATGAAAGATGAGGTAAATTCGTGCATGTGTTCACAGAGATATTGTTTGTCAGTTTCAAAGGTCAATATCTAATGTTACTTGAGCCATCTTCACTCATGATATTGAGATTTTTGTATCCAACAGTGTATGTGCGTAGCATGGAATTGTCGACATTCTTTGAAATGGTACTCATCATCATCATTTATTTCAGTAAGCTTTTCCTGTTTTATGAAGGGTTACTGACCCTTGCGTCATGATGACACTTGTTCCACTTTTTTTCTGACTCGAGCATCCGCATTCAGACCAACCCTACTGCTTTCCATCTTCACCACATCTTTCCATGTAATCTTTTGTCTTCCTGTTCCTCTTATGCTATCCACTTCTAGATCCCATGCTCTTTTCACAGGTTCATCATCTTCCCTCTTCAACTCGTGACACATCCATTTCAAACCACTTCTCTTTACTTCTTCCAAAATAGTTTCTTCCAAGCCCAACCTTTCCATGAGCTCACTTGTATTCTTTCTGTCAGATATTTTAACACCACACATTTTGAGTATCGTGGCTCTTCCTCCCCGAGATACTTTCTTCTACAGTCTTCACATTCCACATTTCTGAGCCATATACCATTGCTGTTCTGACTCAAGCCTAAAAGTCAGATCTTGCCTTTTATTCTCATCATAAACCTTCTACCAACTAATTGAGGCCAGCTCATTGAATTTTTCAATATTTTTCAATTTTCTCAGCTTCTAGAGGAGAACAAGATTGACGACTACTTCATCCGACAGAATGACATCACGCGTCACATGAGATCAGTGTTGGTGGACTGGCTGGTGGAGGTGCAGGAGAATTTTGAGTTGAATCACGAGACCCTTTACCTGGCCGTCAAGCTGACCGACATGTACCTCATGAGATGCTCCATCTCCAAAGACCTGCTGCAGCTTCTTGGGGCCACCGCCCTCTTCATCTCCTGCAAATATGATGTGAGTAAAATCCAGGAAGCCCTTCTACAGTGGCCACCCAAAGAAAACAAAACGTGTGGCCTTTACAGACAGGTGGCCACTGGTTGCTATTAATGGGTTCTTTAACACATGATTTGCCACCAGAGGAATCATTTCATTTGCCCCTATAGACTGTTTGGTTGCTATATGGGCAGTTCCAGCGTTACGGACATTACATTCAGACATTTTTTTGCAACTTTGGGGGCTTATTTCTAGAAATCATCATCATCATTCTGAACCTTTTTGTGAAATTCTTACACGATCCACCTCGGAGTGTTAACAGTTTGAATTTGAATTAGTTTCTATTGATCACTTGGTAGTTATCACACATAATGTTTGCCGTTACGGACATTACATTTTTTGGACATGACTTTTCACCTACCAACGTATTTGTCAAAAATTTTGTTAGCTTAAGCATGAAGTGAAGCCAATTTTCTTTTGAAATGGGTGCTGAAGACCTGTTTATGTTGTATGATGACAATTAGGTACAACAGATTCAGTATGTCCCATACAGGACCATAAATGTTGCGTTACGGACATTACATTTTTAACGTTACGGACATTACACCTCGGACCACTTTTTTAGGTCCTCATATTTATACTTGAAAGCATTTGATAACTAATGTAAAGCTAATATTAGTCATTTTTGGTCCTTTCTTAACTATATAAACTACCATGAATTAATTCTGAAGTGCTGTTGAATGTGAAATAATGAGACTCACAGATTGTGCATTTTTTCAAAATAGATATGAAAATTTTGCAAGAAAATGGGCTTTTTGAAGAAAAGTATGTGTAAATATACTTCAAATGTATTCAAATACCACTCAAATTAAAGAGTTTGATGAGTTCTATTGTGTGATACTAAATTTATCACTGTAGCACATATATTTTTGGAATTATTACAGATTTCATGATTTTGAGCTCAGGTAACATTTTTCGTGGAATTGCCCATATAGAGGTGGCCACTAAGACAGGTGTAACTGTTGGTATGTAATTAAAGATTATGTTCATGATTTGCACACCCCAAAATCAACTTATTGTCTAAAATAAGCTAAAACCATTTGTAATCTAAAGATTCACATAAATCTACACCTCTGACAAAAGCCGAGGGACTGAAATGTCAGATTTCGTGAAAAGATAAACAGAATGCAAGCGACGTACCGTCAAATTCAGTGAGCAACATGTTGCTCATTGAATTTGAATTTTACACAGCCATTAATCTAGTCGTACTGCCAGACCTGATTTATATATTATCTAGTGAAACGTAAATACGTGCTAATCAAAGCTTGCAAGATCAAAAACTCACACCAGTGCCGTTGGACGATTGTCAAAACGATCTTTGCTACAGGTGGACTCAACCAAATTCCAAATTCAAAAAGCTACATCCAGTGTCTGAAACCTAAACTTTGGCTATAAAATACAATTGTAAATGTTTTAACATTTTTATTTCTAAAACGTTGGAATATGTGAATCCAAAATTTTGAACACTGCATTATTATTTACCTGTCTTTAGCTGGATCAAATCGGAGCAAAAAAGGATTTGGTGTGCAAACTTTGTTGTGCAAATCAAAAACACAGTCTTTAAGGCTTTCAATAATACATGTATTGTACTTGACTTTGTTTTCCTACTTATTTAATATAGACCTTTGAAATTATTGGCAGACTGTCATGCAGGAAGATAGTTACTAACAGATATGTATCAATTAGAATTACTCCTAAAACCCTTTTTTTTAACTCTTACTTCAGTTTTAATTGCCCAAATCTGTCATGTCCTACATGTACCTGTAAACAACGTTTAGATTCTGCCTTTTCTCCTGGGTCTGCTTGAAATTTTATGTAATCTGTAGTCCACTTGTTTTTTGTAGGTGGTTAATTGTAATAAGTTTTCATAGTTTTGTCACACAAATGAACCACATTTGTATTCCAACCCTTGGTTCTTTTTTGCCAAAAAAATTGCTAAACAAAATTTTGCAAGTCATTGAAATGAAGTGCATAAAAATCACAGGATATTTTAACAAATTAGTCTAATCAATCTAATGGTTCTTGCCCATTTTTCAATACAGGAAAGAATACCCCCAGCACTGGATGACTTCCTGTACATCTGTGATGACGCCTACACAAGACAACAGTTCATTGACATGGAGAAGAAACTCCTGAGGACGGTGGATTTCAATCTGGGGGTTCCCCTATCGTATCGCTTCCTCAGGAGATACGCAAAGGTGATGACCTGAAATCTGCCGTGTTGTCTGTCATTATTATATAGTGGTAGTCCTCATCCCTGTGTGCATGCCTTTGAAAACTTGCTGAAATGAAACATTTGCTAGTGCGGTGTTTCTTTTTCAATAAATTTATTGTAGGTATGTGCAGATTATTAACCACGCATTTAAATTACCTAAAAAAGGCTGGCGGGGGGGTCGGGGAATCCGCCGCCCCCCCCCTAGACGGATGTTGTCGACGCAAAAATGTCTGCGACCGTGGAAGCAGTTGCGCACGGGCGTTTCATGACTTTATTCTCATCGAATGTCTCTGCGCATCTTTTTGAGGCACCAAATTTGCGACGTACCGGCTACGCCGTTATTCCCCAAGATTTACCGTAACATCATTTTGATACTTTGGCCCATGTCACCCCAAAATCGCTTCAAAAACGTGATTTGTGGTACATTTTCAATTTACAAATTGTGTTTTTCAGCCAAATATTACATAAATGTATGATTATTTTTTACTTTCTATTGTATTGTGAAATTACATTAATTTTGTGCTTGTTTATGACCGCAAAGTGTTCCCCGACAATTTCAAATTTAAATAAAAAAAACATAGAAAACAAAAAGGGTGTTTGAAAAACAAAGAAATACTCTAAGCAACATTTGAAAAAAAAGAAAAACAATAAAAATACATTAGGAAATCAATTTTATTGATTCCGGCGTATTTTTTTCTAAGTAAACTTTGCTAAGAATGCCAGAAAGATCGGTTGTCCAGACGCAAAAAATTAGCAGTTTTGGAGCTTTAATTTATGTATTTACAGCTTAATTATGATTTCACGCTAAATTAGGCATAATTAATTGATATGAAATTAATTCCCTTCCGGTAAATGGTAACTATACATCTATGTTAGATACGTGATGGGTAACTGTTGCGTTGCCGATTTTCGGCGCGATCGCGTGCAGGTATCGACGGCCGAGATCTTCAGGGGGGGGCGAAATGCCGCCCACCCCCCCAGACTATAGCATAGGCCAAAAAAGCTCCACTGCCTGATTAGGGTTAATATCCAGCTTGAACAAATTAGAGGAAACAAATGTATAGTAATCTCTAACTGGGGAGCATTCAATGAAGAGTTTTGTCAGTGATTTTCACCAAGAAATTTGCTAGCAGCCAATCAGTTGCAAGGATTTTAGTAGCTTATAACATTAAAATGAAAATCACCAACAAAACTCTTATGCAATGCTCCCCAGGTATCACAATGTTTCAAATGTGGAAAAATCACAATGACAAGATGAGCAAATGACCCATATTCAAATGATATTGTTTATATTCCCAAAACTATATTGATAGCAGGGTGCTACATAACTTTTTTGGGCCACTTGCCCGATCGGGCAAGTGAATTTTCAAACAGCTTGAAAATGCTTGCCCGAATGAAGTTTTTGCTTGCCCGAAAAAAATAATAAAAATATTATTTATTTGTGTGATGAATATGTATAGATATACATAAAAGTATACATGTATAACCATTCACAAATTTTCACATCTTGCCCGAAAAAAATAATAAAAATATTATTTATTTGTGTGATGAATATGTGTACATATACATAAAAGTATACATGTATAACCATTCACAAATTTTCACATCAATGATTTTTGTCATATTTATGAAAATCAATGATCAATTTGTTAATTGTGTTCATTATGAACGATTATAACAATGTGTTCCAGCGAGCGGTAGTGGCGATTTCATGTTGTGGGGATGGGGGGGGGGGGGGGACAGCACAGCATTAATACACATTTTTGTGAACATCTAGTGATTTACTGTAGGTGTTCATAAAAATGTTTGTTGACAAGATTATCAACACGTAAACTTAAACGTGGTTATGATTTCAATATTAAATTTGTTACAAGTGTTAATGAAGTGTTCTAGAAATAACCACAAACTTTTGGTATCATAATAGATTTAATTTCAGCTATATATGTTTCCAGATAAAAATATTCAAGTGTAACTTTATAAAGTGTTACAGAAAAGTGTTTAGTATATTTTCAGTGTCTATAAAATTTATAAAACATGCTGACAAATTTTGGGAAAAATTAAGCTTCAAAAATCAAGGGGGATAACCCCCTCCCATGAGGGGGTGGGTCATGTAACCCCACACCGGATCACCGCCCATACAACCAAGAGTCAATTTGTGGACATTAAAAACTTCATGGTAGTCTTAAATATATTATCCTCTTAGGAATGCATAATTGATTCCCAAACCCGGTACTAAAAAAAAAAAAAAATGTTGGAAAATGTAGATCAGCGTAAAATCAAGTTTTAGTGTCTATTCTCGATTTCCCTTTCACCCAAACTTGCTTAGAATATTACACTTATCTTATTCAAAATCTTTGAAATGATTACCTAATCAGAATTTATTAGACAAAGTACACTCCTTGGGAAATATTCAGTAACAAAGTTCTTCATAAAACCACTAGCCTAGCCAGGGAATTGGACACCACGCCTGCCATCTTCCAACCCCAGGGGATGATTCAGTGACTGAATGGGTCACGTAGCTATGTTTCCAGCTGCTAAATTTGCCACTATTTGACCAAGTATCCCTCGTAAAATCCACTTATAATATCAAAAATATTATTTCTGAATCTCCTAGGACACTTTCATGGTCAGATTTATCATTTTCAAGTGCAGAAAATTACCGCCAATATCGTAAGTTAAGACTTGAAAATACGAACTCACATACACCATTTAACACATGTGGGACTGGGCAATCTCTAGTCGGCTAAACATCGAGTTTGTGGAGGTGGCTGTGATATATTTTCTGGTGATTTTAAACATTCTGTTTACCTTTCCTGCTACTCTTAGTCATTTTTTTCACTGAATACTTTCTGTCATTTCTTCAATCCTTGCCACAATTTTCCGCGATGTTTATTTTTTCTTGGACAAGTTATCAGGCCACGCAGATGTCTCTGTTGGTAGAACCTCCTTCAAAATCAAAATACTTTGCGACTCCTGCACGCACCCGTTCATTTTGCGTCTTTGCAGAACGCTATTTTGAGCAAATAATTGCCGATGTTTTGGCCAGCGTTTCTTCCGTAAAAACAGCCATTTATTTCATTTTTGTTTCAGTACAGTTTTGGTATTTACTCAGGTTTGCTTTGCAAATTATTACTTGCCCGATTCGGGCAAGCATTTTTAGTTGACACTCCAAAATGCTTGCCCGACTGTGATGTTTACTTGCCCCGGGCCATCGGGCAAGCGGTTATGTCGCATCCTGTTGATAGGATGAACAAATCTCAAATTTATGACTTCCCTCATTTTCTTTCCATGATCGGCATCATGGTTGTGCATATTCACATGTTTATTACTTACCTGATAATAATTAGACCTTTTTCATCTTCTCTGGTTTGGACAGTGTGCCCATGCCACCCTGGAGACCCTCACCCTGGCCCGTTTCATCCTGGAGTTATCCCTGATGGATAGTTCCTTTGTCCAGATCCACGATTCCATCCAGGCCGCTGGGGCTCTACTGCTGGCATTCAAGATGAAGGGCTGTGGAACCTGGGTAAGAGTCATTTTCCACCCAAGTTACAACTTGATTTTATAGTACATGTAATGCTAAAATTCAAGTTAGCTGAACAGCACTGGAGAGGTTTAGGGGGATCAGGTCTGTTTGCATGAAAGATAGAACGGACAACAATTTTGTCAATTTTCACTGACTGCTCCACCCTAAAGCAGGGGTGTGAGAGTTCAGCTTTATAGCTGATTTCAGCTTTTTTTGTTCTTGATTTTCAGCTTATTTTCAGCTTTTTGTGAATTTCCTCTGTACAGGAGCTTTGGCAATTTCAGCTTTTTTCAGCTCTTTTTATTTGTTGTCACTCACACCCCTGCTAAAGGGACTAGAGTGTGGCATGTTTTTGAGTTGCTCATCTGTCCGGTCAAAGGTTAATGTACTTTATATTAATTGGCACATTCCAGGTATAATTAGTTATGAGTGTCTGGTGATAATTTGGTTTAGTGAGATGTTTAGTGATAAGTAGGGAAATGTTTCTGCAAATAGATAGAAGTTGAAGGTCAAACACAAGTGTAATTAATGGGTGCATTTCATTTATTAAAAGTATCCTAATTTGGGCCCATAAGGTGAATTGCATGGCAGAAAAAAAGACCCTGCGAGGTCATACATAGGTCACGAGTTATGTCAGATATGTCTGGGATGTAAATCAAATTTAATGAACTATGCAGTCGTGGGCATTAATTGCTGGGCATAGAATTGGGAAAGATGGTGGAGGCATACCAATTGACTGTTGTTGCAGGTGAATTGATCTACTTAATTACACGACAGAAGAAAAAAAATCTTGTGTCTAAAGGAATTATTTATACTCAAACAACCATCAGTAAACGCTAATGCTTCACACATTCTTTATGTGTGTAGATATGTGCTAAAAGTTACTTTACTTCATGTAAATGAAGTACGCAAGCGCACATATTTTACCTTTCCCAAAAATATGACAGCCATTGTCCACTGGCATCCCTGACCTATCTGTTCCATTGTCACCAAATTATGTGCACTGTCTATGGAGTCTTTGCTTCATGGTAGCATGGGAGTGAGAGGATTAATCCATTTGTCTTTTTCTGTTCCAGGATTCCACGTTGTGTCACTACACAGGCTACAAGGAGGAGCATCTGACTAAATGTGTCCGTCTTCTTAACTCCATGATGACCAAGGCACCTAACAAACAGCTGATGACAGTACGCAACAAGTACTCACACCCGTAAGTAAATCCTGTGGGCAAAAATTTGTGTCTATTCAAAATCTAGCAAAATACTCTTTGGCATGACTTGTGTTAATATTTTGTGTGTAAATATAATTGCACTTCATGCCCTAGTTAACATCTTTATGGGTAATTAATTTACCAGTTACTGAAGCCAAGATTCCTAGACAACTTGAAAAATCATGGCAAAATCAGAAAATTTGGGAAAAGTCTCTCAAATCTAGGAATTTTGTTCTGAAATAGGTGAAGCAAGAAAAAAAGCCAAATTATTGGTCTTCAAATTTTCAACTTCCACCAGGGAGTTTTGTGTTCATGAAATGCCAGGAACCCTGTGAAGCTAAAATAAAGTAAAATGTCTTGAAGTCAGTGTAATCAATTATCCCAAGTAAGTTTAACTCAAATTAAAATGGATATTCTTGCAAGTACAATGAATGATACATATACCAACACATCTATAATAAAAGGCATTGTATAACATTGTTTCCAGTTTTAAAAAATCTGAGCTGCATGATTCCCCATGCTACCAGTGTCTTTGATAAGGTCTAAAAATGAAGCCCTGAAAAAAATGTATTTCAAAATGATTATTTAGTGCTTTAAAAAAGTGAAAATCGTAAGTTGACCGGATTCACCTGCCCATTTCCTCCCATAGACTTACTGTGTGTAGATCTAGCCTATTTTGTACTTGCCCCAAGTATTAATTGTTTATTCATTCATATCTTGCCAGTGGCAGCATAAATTTCCAAACTTGTGTATTGTAGGGTGTTTATGTGTCCATCCAAACACTACTATGTAGCTCAGATAGCAAAGTTTGACAATTTTTTAATTTGAAGCTCCACAATGTTAGCCTGTGTCTTTAATGAAGTACTTTCACCTCAAATGATAATGAGATCATCAGTGCAAGCAAGGGATTATCCTATCATGATTTGCATTATATAGCTTTGATAGCATTATGCGAGCAAATATCAAAGCTGCCAACTACTTACTATGTTTAGCATGTTTTTTGTCATCAAATGTAAAATATGATTTTTTTTCTAATGCTAAATATGTTTTTCTTGAATTTGATAGGCATTCGTAGTATGTGTAATTTACTTATTTTTGCTACCATAATATGTTTTTGCTTTCAAAATATGATTCTTGCTATTGATCAGTATGTTTTTGGTCAGCAGAGGTTGGCAGCTCTGAAATATAGCCAGAATTTTTTGGTGTTGTAATTGCTCAGATCTAAACACATGTAAAATTCACTCAAAATGAAACATTGTGAAATGAACCTCTTGCAGCATATACAGTCATCTTTCTTTATTACGCCACCACATTTATATAACTGCAGTATTTTGTGTATTTGAATCAATTTCTCTACCTGTGCATTCCTCTTTATGTTTCCAAAATGTACTTGTGAAATTCACTCAAAGTGAAACATTTGCAGCATTAATTATCTTCCTTGAGTATACCGCATCTTGTAGTATATTGTCTATTTGAATTCATTTCTCCATTGATTCATTCCTCTTTATATCTCCACAGCTTATTTCATGAAGTTGCCAAGATCCCAGTGCTCGACATGCTAGAACTCTGATGATGCATCACCAAACAGTATGAACAAACTGCCATCTTGTCACGTGTCAGTGATGCACCAGCACCACAATTATGTACACTGAAGGGTGCCACTAATATCACAAGTGCCAAGCCTGTATGCTGATGTCTTGCTAATGGATGGTCTTTTTCCACATCATCAGGGAGTGCACGCCTATCTGTCTGAGGATTCTGGCCCATTTTATGTGTGGATGGATTTTGACTGGAATGGTTGCGTGTTATATCGTGAAATAGATATTGAAAGGCATTCATGTATTACATGCACCAATGACTGTAAATTATTATAAATGACCCACATCCAATTATTGGAGCAAGTTGAATACATTGAAATTGTGCTAGTTTCTTCCTTCATTACACCCCCCCCCCCCATCAAATAATAAGTTTAAACATTACGGATCCATCAAAAAAATATTGCTTTCTGTTTTAATTTACTAATATAAACTCCATGGATAAGTTAGTTTAAAGTGACTGTTTACTTTCCAGTGGTTTCTGGAAAAGATTGTATTTCATTTTTTAATAAAAAAAAAAATATTTCGTTTAATCATGAAATCAATTTTTGGAATATTTATTTAGCTAAATCATTTACTGTATCAATTATTGAAAATTTCATTGAATCATGTAGAATTCATTTATCATTTTATTTTCCTCCTTTTATCTTAGATTAACAATTGGTTTTATTGGTGGGAATTTTGAAAGTATCATAGTCAATTTTAGTATGGTGTTGCCATTTACAGAATAAATTCTTCAACAGAATGCTTAGTAGATTATATACATCAGAACCCAAATTTCAATTGCTGTAGAGAACCATCATAGCAGGTCTAATTTGTAGTGTATTTGACATGTAATGGGCATGAGCAAGGACAGGTTTTATTTGTGTTTTCATGTTGGGGAACTATGTGTCAAATTCTCCCTATCGCGTATAGCTCTCCGAATCTAAGCGTATGTGGCGCTCTAATTTTTTTACCCTTTATTCTCGGGAAATAAACTTCCGGTTTATAAGCAAGCGATATATATCGAACGGTAAAGTACTCGTGGATCGTGTCAAAATCTTTCTTATAATCTCGCGAATAACATTTTTTTTCATGTCCTTCGTCCATATAACAACCCTTCTATTTAGGTCATGAACGGAGCCATTAGCCGTCCTCACACACCAGCGTTCGTGTTCCGACTCGGTGTGCGCGTGCATGGTCGCATTCCTCTATCACGGGGTAAACATTCGCGGCTTTCTTGGCGAGAGTTTTGAGTTCATTCCTTCGTTTACCGGTCGTAGGAACTTTCTTTCACTAAGAAAGTCCTTTAATTGCGACACAGACATTATTCAAAATTGTTCATCAGGTCAATTCATGTTTGCTCGGGTATGAGGTATTAATATTACGAATTTGACGAGGTTCGAAATGACGTGTTTTGTGCGTTTGACTGTACGATTTACAGGAACTGGAAGTATACATCCCAAGAGCGATCGATCAGCTATCGGTATCACGAGGTGATATCACTTGATATCAGCTATATGCGATAGGGAGAAATGTCTTGTGTGGTTAATAGTTAATACATGTACACGCACTGGTGCTACATACATGAGATTTCAACTTACAGGGGGACCATAACTTTGGAATAAGCCTTGTACAGCAGATGCTTATGAGAACTGACACAAAATTGTACATACAGCATTCTCCTAAAAAGCAAGTGTCTGGCTACTTATATACATGAATTAAAAAGAACTGAAACCAATTACTAGTATGAGTTTATTTCCAATGAATCGATGTATCATGGAGATGAGTTTTATAATGTTTTTAGCATTTTATCAAGAGAGAAAAGCATTTTTAATTTCTATAAATACAAAAAAATACTCTCATTGCGTCATCAAGTAAATGCAGTGTGTGTCATATGAGTAAAGTACATCTATTGCCATTCTTATGACTAAGAAATCATACGATTTCACATTTTACTGTTGTACAGAAATCATGTAGCATTAGGTCTCAATGAAGCAGTTATGAAATTTATGTACATGTGCATTTCAAATGACAATTATTTTGCATTTCTGATACTGCATACAAGTAGCACAAGTGCAATATATTTGATACAAAGTTTGTGATGCAAATGTAATATGAAATTGATGTGAATGAAATAAAAAACAATGAGAATTGTATTTCCTTTCTGTCATCAAATTGTAGAATGATAGGTCCAATTAATTTCCTGTCATTTATACCTTGATTAATACATACTTTGTGCCTGCCCTTTTAAGTTACATATAACATTAAATTTGAGAGTAAATGTTGTGACTGATTGACATTACTCTACAATCATTGCCAAGCTTCCACTTAACCGGTTGCCTCCAACATTCTGAAAATCCTATGTTGTAACACAAGACACATCTCCTTCCTGTAGCCAACAGGTTAACATGCAAGGAGTTAATTGTGCAAAAAAGTATGTTTTTACAGTTTTTAGATTGATTCTGGCTTGTGTCATGTGAATTTCTCACAGTGGATAACACATGAATATTTTCTTTCACCTCCAAGGTTAATGATCATTTTTATATTTTCTTATATTTCATTTTGTATTTTTGCTTCTTGATGCTGGATAAACACTAAACTAAGTGCTAAATGAGCTGCTGTGACAAAAAACTATCACAGGCAGACTTTTATTCACACAGTTGTAACAATTTATGTGAATTAGAACTTGGAATTAGCACTCTAGCCACCAGGCTTCTTTGGTGGTAAGTGGTAATAATACTTGTCTAGTAATCAGGAGGTCGTGGGTTCAATCCCCACCCGAGTCTGCCTGTGAAAGTTTTTTCACAGCGGCTCATTTAGCATGTAGTTTAGTGTTTATCCAGCGTCGAGAAGCAAAAAAAATATATACTTGTGATGACACTTCTCTGTATTTGTTCTGCAATGCAGATCTTAAACAAACCTTGAAATATAAAAAAAAACCTGGAAATGTATAGTGATTCCATTGTAAATATGTATTATACTGTAATATATGTCAAAATGTTGACAAAATACATTGGTAATGCAACATCTCGCACAACTGGTGGATGACATATTGTGAATCATATTTCTGTTAACTGTCAACGTCAGGAATAACAGGATTGGCCTAATATTTCACTTTAGCTAATTCAAAAGCATGAAAAATAAGTATTGCAAAACTGATATTGGTGTTATAATCCATCTAGGCTCAACATTTCTGTCATAATTTGATCATGTTTTTGAAAGTTTTTGTGATGAATTTCGTCTGAAATATTATGAAATATGGTCATTTTTTAAAGAATGTAACAAATATGTCAGTTGGAAATTGTACTTTACCTCATGGTGGTTATAAGTGAAATGGTGGGTGGGACTTGGTAGTTTTATTTAAAACTTCAGAGAGAGCAACTTTTCTAACACAGCGTGTCTGGAAAGGTATATCCTCTTGACTCGCAATAGGTGTACTTGTTCAACTGTTGATTCTCGACTAACCACACATATAACTATTGCTAAAGTGCAGTAATGACCTAACTTTCAACTTATTGGAGTCACCTGAGATACAAATTTTTCCAAGGTATTAATAATTTGGTATTTAATCTAAATAAAGTAAATGATAATAAATGTACTTTGATGATTAAAATAGTATGAGTAATAATAATTCTACCAAAATAATGCACTTTATTGGCTATCAGATCATAAACTTTTTTTTTACTTTAATCATTTTCATATTTAGGTGTTTATAGTCTGCCACCATTTACCATACTATGTGTGGGATTTTCTTGGAAGGAACTTTTAATATTCATGGTAACATCTATGACTGATAAGATTGAGAACGTAATGAACATATTCATTGTTAATCCAATATTACTGTACATACCACACTTTGTATATCTCATTTCCTCATGAAGTCAAAACAAGCTTTTGGATTGTACATAAATGGCCCTTGAGCCCATGCAAACTTTATTCAACAAACCACATTGTGTGTAAATAAATTTGAAAATAGTCAATAAAGATGTAAATATGAACTGGATTTGCATGTGTTAAATGATATGTTAGTTGTTCTTTCTGTGATGAAAACTTCATTATTTGTATGAGATTATGAGAAATAACCATGAATGTGTTTGAGGGTGGGAGGAGGATTGATTTAGTCTGAATTGGTTGACAATGCAAGGGGAAAACCGCAGTGTCCAGCATTAAAGACACTATATAACATTGTAAAAGACCCGTTAAAAAAACTTGTCAAACTTTACTATCTGATATCGGACAGTGTTTGAAAGAACAAATAAACACCCTAGAAGACAACAGTTCAGACAGTTACGTTGTCACTTGTAAAATATGTTCAGATAAAAATTGGCACATTAATTATCCTCGGCCTATGAAAATTCTGCAACACAGCAGTCTATGGGGAAAAACTGGAATGGTCTCTCAATGATTTCTACTTTTTTAAAGCATTTAATGATCATTTTGATCTGCAATTTTTTCAGGGCTACATTTTTAGACCTTACCAGAGACACTAGTAGCATGGGGAATCATGTAGCTCACATTTTTGAAAATGGAAATTTTCATGTAGTTATATGATGCCTTTAAAATAAGGGTTGCTGTCCAAGCAGGCACAAAGGTATGAAGTCCACCTCATCTCAACCCCCTTCCCCCATTCCAGTTCGTGGGGGGTCTATTTGGAATACCTTTTTATATGATATACACTCTATAATGTGACGCATCTCATGACTAATAATAGTTTGTGTACACTGTATAAGCATTGAAAACGGGGTGGTTGATTAAGATGGGTTCAGGTGTGGCATGTGAAGAATGTGATCAAACACTTCACTAAGAATGTTTCAAGATCACCCTAACAGTTTGTGATACACATTTGATTGTTGTTTTGTTTGTTTCCTATTTGTTATTGATTTGTAATGGTGGTGGTGGTTGTGGTGGTGTTTGTGTCTGTGTGTGTGTGCGTGTGTGTTGGTGTCTGTGCGTGCGTATGTGTGTTGGTGTGTGCATGTATGTGTGTGCATGGGTGTGTAGGTATGGGTGTGTGTGTGTGTGTGCGTATGTGTGTGTGTGTGTGTGTGTGTGTGTGTGTGTGTGTGCGTGTGTGTGTGTGTGTGTGTGTGTGTGTTGTTGTGTGTGTGTGTGTGTGTGTGTGTGTGTGTACGTTACGTGTGTGTGTGTGTGTGTGTGTGTGTGTGTGTGTGTGTGTGTGTGTGTGTGTGTGGTTAACCCTTTGAGCGCTAATGTTGCATTTGTGCACAATCATACAATTTCGTAAAATTATTTTTCTCCTTTACCTTTTGTTTAGGAGACACTAAAAACAAGCCAGTGTGCTTAAGTAACATCTATAGAAAAATTACTATTTTCAATACTGCGACAAGGAAAGCAAAATTCAATGAAAATATGACAAGAACAACTGTCGTTATTATCCCCTCAGAATAAATGCAGCGTATACCAGTGCTGAAAATATTTGTGATCTTTCCAAGAAAAAAGACACAAATGTTGGAAACTGTTTTTCTGATTTTTTCTTTAAATTAACAATTGGGATTCAAATGGATTAATAAGACATAAAGATAACCTAACAAAATTGTGGATTTGAAAAAAAAATGCATGTAAATGGTTGTTTTAGCAGGTAAGTGATGTATGCGTCTACATCATCGTTGAGGGTGTCAACAACAGCCCAAGAAATGTAAATACGGGTGGTTTTCAAGGGTAATTTTACGCAAAATGTAAAAAGGCGAAATTCAGGAAAGATGCCAGTTTTCATAGGGTATTTTGTGCCCAGCATTTTTGACCGTAGTGATGTATTCCACTTATTCTACATATAAAAAGTATTACAGTATATAATTTAATGTTATGTATTGTATTTATTGTAATATAATTTATCAAATTATGATAGATACAATACAAACAGTTATCGTATTACAATAATTAATGAAATGAAAAACAAATTATGATATGAGATGGGTCCCACCCTATGTAAAAGCTATGATACTGGAAAATGGGAAGGAAGGGGGGCAATTTTGTCACAAAATTGATTTTATACAAATTACAAGGATATGACAACAAAATTGCATAACACATGAAACACAAATGTATCACTTGCATCGCGTTCAAGAAAGGTAATACTGATTGATAATAAACAGTTATAACTAGATGGGAACGAAATTTACAAATTTATTGAGTATTGGTTATATTTTAGGCCTGTGTAGTTTCTAAACAAAGAGAAGGAAGTTACTTATTTCAAAGATATATTAACAATACTTAAATTAGCTGCTGGTATTAAAATTAATGTTTTTCCAGCTAGCACTATTCGGATTTGGGGTAACCACAAAATAATGAAAACTTTGTCTAGTTTGATACAAGTTAGCTTGATTATTTCGTTAATTAGGTGTTTTTTAAATACAGAGGGCAATAAAATGTTGAAATATTTGCTAATTGTTTTAATGTCACTTAAAAGAACTTTTGATACATGTATTTGAAAAGTCAACTTGTGTTCACGACACCCCGCATTATTGCAAACACAGGGTCGCCCTTTTCTGTAATGAGTGTTCTAAGTCGGGTGCGAACAACAACATTACAGTTATGGTACTGATTGAGTTAAATATAAGGTAAACAGTGTAGGCCTATTCGAAGGGACAATTTTAACTGGGCTATTTCAGACCAGGTTTTTCGGGGGGGGGGGGGTCAATTTGCCCCCCCCCCCTTCAGATCTCGGCCGCCGATCGCGCGATCGCCGCGAAAATTTGCGTGCGCATAGAACCGGATGTAAACTACACGACTGTATAGTGAAATTTTCAAAAAAAAATAATTTTTCTATTTTTTAAGTAATTAATTATGCAAATAAGTGCATGAAATTATGTTTTCGCCTATAATTCACTTACAATAGCTAGTAGAATACTAATTTTTGGTGAAAATATTCATTCTGACATTTCTAACAATTATCTACAAAAACATTTGCCGAATTGGAATTAATTTCTTATGTATTTTATTGTTTTGTGAATTTCTTATGTATTTCTTTGTTTTTTTGACCTTTTGTTTTTCATTGTTTTTTCGATGAAATTTGTTGGGGACACTTTTGCCATCACAAACAGCATAAAAATAATTCATTTCAACCAGTAAAAGCAAAAATAATTATACATTTATGATTTTTGGCTGAAAACACAATTTCCATTGATTTTGTACACGAAATCACGTTTTTGAGCAATTTTGGGGTTGACATGCATGTATAAAAAGTCGCGCAGCGTCGTAACGGTATGTCCGATTTTCGCAAGAATGGTCTCAAAAGATGCGCCAGACTTGAAAGTAAAAAGTCAGCGAGCGAAGCGATCAAAAATTTTGCGCGGCGGCATGGTCGCGAAATTCGTCGGGGGGGGGGTCAATTTGACCCCCCCCAGTTAATATAGGGTTAAACAAAGGTCTAAATTGATACTGTAGTAATATTATAGGGTGAGCTTGTCATCATCTGTGTTTAAATACTATCACCCCACACGGTGATATACATTGACAAGCTCAGTATACAGTATGTATCAAAAAAAAAGTAGACACTTAGAAAAAAAAAATTGTTTTTTTCATTATTTTGAGATTATTTTTTATATAAATATTTTACCTTGAACCTAAGCTATCTGATGACACTGTTGGTATTCAAAGCATTTCACGCATGAGTGAGCACAGCCCACTTTTGTCCACTCAGCCAAAAATGCATTTGCGCACAGACTTGTGTTCTCATAGTCAATGTTTAATGCCTTGCAGACCGATGCTGCAGAAGATTTCAACTGATGTGCTTAAGTATTGAATTCTAAGCATGCTCAGAGAAGAGCTTATATCAATTCTGTGACTAGAAAGACGAAAATGAAGCAATGATTCAGATACACCCCACGAAAAAGACGAAAATGCCATGTTTGCAAGATGAACTGTGAATTGACAGACAAAAATGACATTTTCTTCTTTTTTAGGATGGTGTATCAGAATCATTGCTTCATTTTTGTCTTTCTTGTCTCAGAATTGATATTAGGCCTTCTCTGAGCATGTTGAGAATTCAATATTCGTGCATATCGGTTGAGAGCTTCTGCAGCACCGGTCTGTGAGGCATTAAACATTGACTATAAGCACACAATATTATTCTGTGCGCAAATGCATTTTGGCCGATTGGACAAAAGTGGGTTGTACTCACTCATGCATGAAATACTTTCAATACCAACAGTGTCATCAGTTAGCTAAGATCCAAGGTAAAATATTCATATCAAAAAATGATCTCAAGATCATGACATTTTTGTGTAAT
>JZLH01S0096773.1:17626-27626 GCA_001188425.1 Eucidaris tribuloides | reverse complement strand
AGTTTGCCGCAGTAGTAGTGCCAGTAGTAGTAGTAGTAGTAGTAGTTGTAGTAGTAGTAGTAGTAGTCAGTCAGTAGCTAGTCAGTAGTAGTAGTAGTAGTAGTAGTAGCAGCAGCATGGCGCCGCCATGGGGGGGGGACGTGCCCCCCCCCAATCATTTTTACAGCTTTTTGATAGATTTTGTGCGATGGCAACCTATATTTTCAAAAAAGGATAAATGTGATGAAAACAGATTTTTAACTTTAAAATAGAATGGGGGATTTTAAGGCTCACAATTTTCATTTTAACATTACCTCGGGCGTTTTCCGCGCTCTACGGTATTATTTATCTTCGTCCCACCCATCTCGTACACATGAAGTCTCCGCTTGATGAGTAGTTAGTAGTAGTAGTAGGAGTTAGTAGTAGTAGTAGTTAGTGAGTAGTAGTAGTAGTAGTAGTAGTAGTCGAGTAGTGTAGTACTACGTGAGTAGTAGTAGTAGTAGTAGTAGTAGTTTAGTAGTGAGTAGCAGTAGTTGCTAAGCAGTAAGTAGTGGCATAGTAGTAGTAGTAGTAGATGATAGTAGTAGTAGTAGTAGTAGAGTTATGTAGTGTAGCTAGTAGTGTATCAGTTAGTAGTAGTAGTAGTAGTAGTAGTAGAGCAGCATGGGCGGCCTGGCTGGCGGGGGACGTGCCCCCCCCTAATGATTTTTACAGTTTTTTTGATGGATTTGTGATTGGCCAAACCTATATTCAAAGGATAAATTTGATGAAACAGATTATTTAACTTTACTAATCGAATGATGAGATTTTAAGCGTCACAATTTTCAATTTTAACATTATATCGGGCGTTTCTTCCGTCCGCTCTACGTATTATTTTATCTTCGTACCACCACTTCGTTCACATGAAGTCTCCGCTTTATGACAGTAGTAGTAGTATAGTAGTAGTAGTAGTAGTAGTTAGCCAGTAGTAGTGTAGTTAGTATGATTTGGTCAGAATAGTAGATTTTCATTACTTTGGTAATCACATAACAGTGAAACTCGCTGTTGAAACAACAACATTGTTTCTTTCATGTACAACGTGCTGCTTTTTCAGGAGTGAGCCACTCTACCATCAAGATCTGCGGTAACACGCACGCTCACCACCACACGCACAATACACCACACTACACACACACACAACACACACGAACATACAGAATTTCAGTAACCGTTACGTTTTACAACGTAAAAGTGGGTTTTCTTTATTTAATTTTTTAAAAATATAATAATTATGTTGTTTAGCAGAAAATGTGTCACGTATGGAAGTAATCATTTAAAAAAAATTATTACAAATTTGATGCGTGTTATTGGACGCTAATTCTTTCAGTGTGTCAATTTTAAATTGCATCTTCGTATCTTTTTTTTTTTATTTTGGTGGGGTTTGTATGCATATTATCATCTGTGTGGTTTGTGCATAAATATGCGTGCACACACCGCGCTGCGTTTGTGGTCTACCTCTGTGTATTTGAGAGTATGAGGTAACAATGCGGTATTACTTACGAATGGGCACCGTTCATGTAAGAAGCCCAGCATCCTAAATTAATTTATTTAAAAAAAAATGAGAAATATCCTTTTCCTTTGTTTGTCACTGCTGAACCCTCTGTGCTGGTTTGATTTCCTGCTAATTAATGTTAAGGCAAATTATCCCATAGCATTGGTACAACTGGCATTACGTGCCGTCCAAACACCAAATCTAAACACCAACATGGCGGTGCCTGTCTTCGTTCGTTTGTTATCGGTCTCGTTCCGTGATAATTTAATACTGCTACTGCACGATTTTAAGGAAGACTGGAGTAATGTATTTGCTATGATGTAAACGATGTAACTTATTAGAATTTCGGAGTAGACGTGACAAGTAGCCATGCAATGTAGTATTTCGGTTCGCATTAGACAATTTTTTTTTATCTCATTTTCACAAAGGTTCTATTGTCACCCGGACATCGGAAAACAACATCAGACCTTACTAAATATTGTTTATAGTTGCAATTTTACGAAGTTTAAATTGTAGGAGGCATTTTAGCGGCATGTACATTACCTTTTAGAGTAAATTTGTTGGGTCCCCCTTGACATGAAATTTTTTACATTATTTGAGTAATTTTCATCACAATGGAGAGTTTCAGATGGTGAGCAATTTCAGGGTATTGATAGATCCAATAGGTGTATTAAAAAAATAATTCGGAAAGAATTTCATTTTTGACCATTCACCAAAATGCTATGACTTCGGGCATCTAATAACGGGTCAATCAGATTTCATGAACTTGAAGTCAAGTAATCGTTTATGCCGCAATGGTATTTGATTGATTTCGTTAAAAGGTCAAAAGCCAGAGGTCCACAGACCCTCGTATATATCTCCTTTCATCACATTACGACTGACTTTAAAAACTACTAGTTTACATTAAAATTGTGTCTTGACACAATTAATGAATTGCATTAGATTTCGCGACTCAAAGGTTAAAGGTCACAGGGCCTGTACATATCTGATTTAATCTCATCACCATGGATACTTGGGGAATAATATTCAATTGTTGTATGCACTGTTAGGCGTTGTGATTTAAATTGGCTAGTGCGAAGGCATACCATCGTCATGTGACTACTGGAAGACAATTAAGATTGGAATGGAACGAATGTCATAATGTATCAGATTTGTCGTCATGATAAACTAAAGAATGTTAAATATAAAAAGGGATGCTTAGATATCGAAAATTCTAATCAATCTACATGCCCACGACAGACAAGTCGAAAAATAATCATGCATCGTCACATTCGGTGGGGAACATAAAAACGTAGAAGTCAGCTAATCACTCAAGCTTGCAGCAACATTATCATGAAATATTTTTGAATTAAATGTTATTCATGTTATACGAATCAGCTGTTGAGTGTATAATTTTCGTCATTCTGTCGCTCTTTATTTGTAAGTTATCTATTTGATAATCTCTATGACGCAGATAATTTCATGTTCGTTCATCGTCATTAGTTTGGGTTTTGTTGGTAATGAGTTATTTATATACGTCACATATATCGGTTTACGATCCTTTTTGTCCAATGAACTCAAAACAGACTTTTACAAAGACATAATTGTGTCACTACTTGCTGGGTATCGGCGTTAATTCCAGCACGTAAAATGTCAAGGATTATTTTAAGTGACGCTTGTCTGGAGGTGATAGAATAAAATATAATGCCCATTGTTACAATTTTCTGAAATACGTAGTAGTATGATCAATCATTTCGTTCGCTTTAAGAAAGTGCGGATAATAATAAATGACAGGTCAACAATAAATGGAACACTAAACAGTGTCAATATATTTTTGAAGCCAGTGTTGAAGCTCTTTAATAGCGCCTCCAGCGTTACAGAAAACGGAACTGAGTAGGCTTCTTTAGAGTTTCTCCAAAGGAGCTTTTCAACACACCTTGGATTGCTCAAAAAACAAAAAACATGATATTACGACACAGTAACACAGATACAAACATTTCTCTAGGCCAAACAATCAAGAAACAATTGTTGTTGGAGACAGTTAGAATATACGGAATCATACATAAATGTCAGCAAGTAGATTATATTCACCCAAAATGTGAAATAAATCAAGGAAGTGTTCATATTTTGATTGTTTTCACATGTTGTACATAGAAATAAGGAAAGTAAAATAGGCAAACGTGGTGGTTACAAGTTGCCAATTCACAGCTCTTACGAGGCAACAGTAAAAACGTCTGCACTTTGAGACATTAACAGTTACAGATTGAATTGAATGCAAAAAATACCCAGAAACGTTTATAAAAGGTAATATGTGTAATAGGCGGAATCTTGTGTTCTTCCAGAAATAATTGTGAGTACAAAATAATCTCATTCTCAATCAGAGAACGAATATTTTTCAAATAAACAGATGTCAGATCAATTTGAAATAGTAATCTGTAATCTTATTCAGCGATCAAGGTGCCTTTGGTCATTGAACCACATCGCAGTCTATCATATTTGATTTCGCTGGCTGGATCCATATTTGAATATAATTTAACCAAGCACTGCCTAGCACTTTCTATTATGAACTACAAATACAATTATTACATTTTCTTCAAATTCAAATCATAAAATGTTTGGTATATTATACAAAATATGAACTCATGTCGTAGTAAGACGACACTTATTTGTCAATGAATTGTAAAACGCAGCAAACGACTCTTTGCGCCAAAGATTTTAAGTGGTCGCCGTTAATTTTATTGATCTAACGCTTGATAATGAAATGGGACTTCTTTCTATACGATTTGGCAATAATATTATGAAATCATACGCGTACCAGGGGGTGTTTAGGGGTGTTCAAACACCCCCCTTTTGAGAAGGGGCGCGTTGTTAACACCCCAACACTCCCTTTTCACACCGTAATTCACCCCCCCCTTTTCGTCAAAAGGGGGGTGTATTGAAAATGTGAAATTATTATTTTTTTAGGGGATTTGGGAAATAATGTCATAACCCCCCCCAAAGCTGAGCGAGTTTTCGGAGGTTGGGGTGACCGGCGTTATAAAATTTTGCGACCTTGGTTGGAAAAGAAAATTTCGTCAATAACCCTCTACCCCCCCCCTCCCCCCCCCCCCCCCCCCCCCCCCAGCTGAGCGAGTTTTCGGGTTGGCTGTGACCGGGAAAATTTTTTGACCTTGGATTATTCTTGGAAAAAAAAATTCCGTCACTACCCCACCCCCCCCCCCCACCCGCGCACTGTAGCGATTTTTCGGCGGCTGGTCTCCGTGACGGGAAAAATGTGTGAACGTAGGATTGGCCGCGAAAAAGACGCCCTTGGAAATTCCTGCGTACGCCTATGTATGAAATTAAGCGAGGTACGCTCCAAATAATACAAGAACTGCTTTAGATATGAAAATTTTATCTAAGTTCTGTATATCGTTGCATTAAACAGATACGATTGGAAAATATTATTTGATAAATTATGGGGACGGCCATTAATACAAAAACTGCTCCTTCTAGATTTGAATATTAAATTCTGTTATATCCTGTTGCAATGAACAAATACGATTTGGCCAAAATGTTTGAATAAATGTGGAGTACGGCCCACATAATACAAAAAACTGCTTTAGATATGAAATTATTTAACTTCTGTATATCGGTGCACTGAAAAATTTACGATTTGGAAAATATTTTGGATAAATGTTGGCGGTACGCCAATAATTCAAAACTGTTTTAGATATGAAACTATCTAAAATTCTTGTATATCGGTGCACTTTGAACAAATCGATTTGGCAAAATATTATGAATAAATGTTGGGGTACACCCAATAATTCCAAAAAACTGCTTTATTTAAAGGTTATATTGGCTAACATTTACCACAGTTAAAAAAATCTGAGCTTACATGATTCCCCAGTGCTATCATTTGTCTTCGATAGGTCTTAAAAATGACGCCCTGAAAAAATTTGTATTTCAAAATGATATTTGTGCTTTAAAAAAGTGAATCGTAAGTTGATCGGATTCACTGCCATTTTTCTCCCATAGACTTACTATGTGTACACCTACGCTAATTAAACTTCGCCCGTGTTTTAATTGTTTTATTCTGCTATAAACTTGCATTGGCAGTGTAACTTTTACTAAACTTTTTTATTCTAGGTGTTTATTTGTCCATTATGAACACTACTATGTAGTTCTGATTCAAAATTTGACATTTCTTTTTAAATTGAAGCTCCATAATGCTTAGCCATCACTTTAAAACTATTTAAATATTGTATATCTGTTGCTTGACAAAGCGGATCTCACTAAGGCGCGACAGTGGGGAGGGTAACCTCTCATTACTTTTACTTTGAACATCATTAAAGAAGATTTGCAAATACGGGGTACCTCATCTAACGATTGTAGAGTCATTTATAGATATCGGAAGGTCAACTTGTAACTTCATTATTTTTGTTTCTGTTTTGGATATTATTGCATAATTAAAGCACATTGCATGAAAAATACCACATAATCCAAGTTCTATATATGCTCACCAGTTTCACCACGGTTTATTTCTGAGTTAGAATAAATTGAGGTGTTATTAAGATTACTAAGTCATAATACTACTTGAGAACAAGGCGCCTTAATAGTGTTAAAATTTTGTCTAGATCACAATTGTTTAGTTGTAACATCAAACTTGTTGAGTTGATTACAAATTTGAGATGAATATAAGGCAAAACAACACATTGTCAACTCGTCATTTCCAATAATCAATAATTACTATTGTGGACTGAGTACTTTCTTTCTCTACAACAAGGCGTCTGTGAAAACAACATGCATTCTTCGAATAATGATGTCAAAACATAAATAATAGTATATATTTTTGGAATGTCCGCCAGTAGCCTACAAATTTTTATATGCCAATTTGTTTTAACTTGGACGTTTTTTAAAAAATTTGCCTCATTTGACCTTGAGCCGGAAGTGCATCCCATATCTCATCAACAACACACAAAAGACATGATTATTATTAACAAATAGCGAGTATTTGAAATACATTTTTGAGAAATTAGACAAATTAAAAAGTATGGACCCCAGTTTGGACTTCCTCGCCTGCTCCTACTATAGGGAGCGGACAAATTCTGACCAAAATTTTGTCAAAACTTTTCCGGCATTGTAACGCATCAGAACAATCACTAACTCAATTTCTTCAAAAATGTCTTAAATGGGAGAATCGGACCGGCAACTAAGCAGCATAAGTTAAGAAAATAAAGAGGCATTGCAGAGTTCTGTAGGAATTATGGTTATGGTGTAATAGACAGCTAAATAAGGGCTACTGTGTGGACACTCCACTCAGCAAGGCCTATAATTAGTTAATTTGTGTTTATTTTATGTCTTTGCAAGCCTTGTCTTAATGATAAACTTGCCAGAAACAGTGCATAGGGGGAGGAGCTTTATCGACTCAAACATGTGCATACATTACTACGGCGTGACTAACACACGTCGGGTGGCATGCATGTGTCATGCTCTGGTCTGTTTCAGCAATGTTGTACTGTGCGATCTGATTGGGGCAAGAACTCAAATGTTTTCTTAACTTATGCCTGTTAGTTGCCAGGTGCTTCTCCTTTAAATACTTCTTATTCTACAGTCTTCAATTTGGTACCAAAGCGATACCCCGTTCATATTCAGGCATCGTGGGAACATGTCCTCTGTGGCACAGCTGGAGATATTCTTGTGCCACAATGGAATAGCTTTTCAAATGTATTGAAAGCTGACAGCTTCGTTAGAATAAATTCGTTCGCGTAAACTCTGCAGACGCGGCCTCCTGCTTTTAGATTTAGATGCTTTTATACGTTATATTACGCCTGCATGAATTGAAATAATCGTTTATTTGTCAGTTCTGGTGGTCGCCACTGCTGGTTGTGGATTACTGCTTCGATTTAAAATAAATTAGTTAACTCTTTTACACGGCCAAATTATTTGAGGTGGTATCAATGACAATATTGTTCTTTTCATATTTTCTTCGAATTTTTCTTTCCTTTTTTGTGGTAGTGAAATAGTAATTATTCATAGACGTTATTTAGCAAACTAGCTATTTTTGTGGTCTCCTGCTTCACAAGTTGAAGAAAAACATAATTATTACGATTATTCAATTAATTGTACGAATGTGCACAAATGACTCTTTAGCGTGCATCGGTGTTACTGGTCCATTAATTAATTCCATTGTCGGACGCTGATCGTAAACAGATCGTATCATGTTTGTTTCAATCTATCAGCGTTACTATTTTCTATTTGTTTCAAATTAATATTTTTCGCTTAACTTCAGTCATCAGTACAGCGACAGTCATACAGCGTCACCGATACTTGAATGTGCTTTAAATCTTATTTGTGACGACTAAAAAGAACTACTTAATCGGTCCACGCAGCTTTAGAGATGGCATTTCTAATACTTATCGCTTTTTCACGATTTTGGCAAGCCCCCTCAAATGCATGCATGCATCCGAATGTATCGTATATATTATTATCACTGTAAAGTCAGATTATCTAGTTTTTGATCAGAAAAAGCTAAAAAAAAAGTCAGCAATTTGTTTCGAAACATCCAAAGAGTTTAAAATCTTATGCTGACATTTCGGCCCTAGCCACTTTACACTGATCTCTTGAAACTCTGGAGCGTCATTCAAATAGTAAGTTTGATTTTACAACCAGATTTATTTTCGCGTTACGTCATTGTTGTTATTTTATTGAGCGACAACAATAAGATTCAATTCGGAAAGAGAGTTAAAAAGTTTCGACCATTAGCATGTAAGGGGTTGGTGTCCGCTGCAAAACACATTCGTATATTATGCCATTAGACATACTCTTCGACTCATGCTGTGTACACGAGGAAATCCTGTATGGGCTTCATTGATTTTTTACCCCCAGGCTAAGACGAAGGACATGCGAAATAACTTCTTATTTGAATTAGCATTTCAAAGTATATTTTTTATTAAATCCTTTTATGCGATTTATTTTGAACATGCTTCACTGTCCTTATTAAAGCGCATCGATATATCCCAGTGCGTGAAATGTCTGTGCACTATTAGTAGTAGTAGTCAGTAGTATAGCTAGAGTAGTAGTAGCTAGTAGTAGTAGTAGTATCATTATTATATTGTTATTATTATTACCTACTACTACTACTACTACTTACTACTACTTCTATTAATATTCATCATTACAATGTATTATTTTTTAATCATTATTATCATTATTGAAATGGTATTTCAAGTTCGTCATTTTACAACCACAATTGTTTTAGCTCTCAAAGTACCAACGGATAAATTAAAACTATTGTCATCGATATTCGTCGCGTCTTCCTATGACAATTTGACCTAGTTTTCGAAGGTGTTTTCTTCACTTTGTATCATTTGCATAGTGGTATTCTTACGTATCCATGTTACTCTTCAATGCTTAAGGTGAAAACAGAATGCAAACGAATACAGGCTTAGCCTAAAATTTGAATGATGACTTAAATATGATTTCATTTCATGTCATCTTGTTTCACATGTATATAGTATATATAAAATACATATAATTTATGAATGTTTGTAACATACATTTGTATTTACAAATTCAATGCCCAATGTTAGCTGAGGGTTATAATAAATAAATTTCGAAATTTGGCACTTACAGTATTACATTAGGTTAAACTCTTGAGCAATGTGACGTGAAAGGGAGTAAATGCTTTCGAAATGAGAGTTTGGTTTGCTGAAATGTTTCAAGTCTGTCTTTCGGAATTTGCTGAGGAACAATGCATTTTCTCGCCCAAGTTGTTCACTACACCTATGGAAAAATAAAAGTAACTATTCATTTCGCACTTCCTTGTGTTGCTTCATTTCATTTTTCGATTTCACGTACATAATATAATACAACAAAACACAAGGGAAAGCTTCTTATTTAAAACAATAAAATTAACTGATATAATGTCGAACAAGTTATCTATGATAATCATAATTATATTATTAAAATAATAGTCTCAGTTGCTTCGTCGATAACTTAAATTGCCTTTAATTTTGATAACAAAATTAGCATTAGTATGATTTTAACCGAAACAACCACCACGCACCTCCCTCCGACCAACAAAACCCCCAACAAGTTAACCTTTGTTGCAATCTCATGTATGATACCGTCTTGGAAAAAGATAAATATGTTGATTGTCGTTCTTTAGTGGCGCCAGTAGAATGAGGTCTACTTTATCACTAGATTTATTGTAGGTTTTAGAAATGAAATGTGATACAAGAGGGGAATCCTGACGCTAAGTGCGGGAATAATAGTGCTGAGTTTCAAACCAGTATGGTTAATGTTAATTACTTCATTTCTTAATATACATTGTCTCTCATTAGTTGTTTGGTTGGCCCAATGAAAATGTAATTGTATGCAGGGCGTCAGGGGCCTTGGGATGGAAAATGCAATGTTGCAAGGGGCGAAGCCTTTCCATTACACTTTCGTGAAATGTTTAAGTGTGCATTCTATACTGGGAGTATCTAGTTGAATTTCATGGTAGTTGTAAAACTGTAATTCAATTATTCT
>JZLH01S0096762.1:2277-14618 GCA_001188425.1 Eucidaris tribuloides | reverse complement strand
CTAAAACGTGAATAATTTGCAGACAGAGTCATGATCATAGTCTTCGCATGGAATTTTACTATGTTTAATTCCCTAGAAATGTGTTTTTAAATGCTCTAAAACGCAATTTTTGTACTTCCTGTTTATTACAAAAAGTCCCTACGTGGTCACCATCTCCACACCTCGCCCGAGGATCTCACAAAATGTTCTTGCCCCCGTCCAGATTTTGCCCTCCAAACTAAAAAGTCGTTCGGCGCGCTGCTGACAAAAGACTTATGCACCGGTATAACTGTCGTAGATTGTGAACGCAGCTTTTCCTGAGCAGCTCAGGGAAACATATTGACATCTTTTATTTGTTGAAATCTTTCCAGACCAATCAAAACCTTTTCACGGGAAATATGAAACCGAATTACTATTTAAGGCGTGAATTAAAAGCGTAAATGACATGACTGGCGGGTAGGTCATCAACTATGGGCGTGAAAACTGAAACTATTCTAGAATCAAGTAAACTATGCAAAGGTACCAGTTGGAAAATTTGGAAGTCCAAATGTTGACTGTTCTAAAAGAAATTCCATCTGTTATGCCTTTGCTGACATGACAAATCTTGTCTGTGGTAGGCATTCTATGGGAGGTATTTTTATCGAGCCACGAGAGAACTATGATTCGGCTTAAAGTAAACAAAATTCCAGGATTGAATCCTTCACAGTCAGGGGATTACACTCCAGCTGGTATGTATCCTGATATATTTTCAAAACTCAGTTTGCGTTCAAGCAGCATATTTTGTTTTTTTCCATCATGCATGCGCCCTTTAAAATCCCACCCACTGCTGGGAGGAAAAAAAGTGTAAATTTTTTGTTGTTCCAGCCGTTTTGCAGATGATGTGTGCCTGCACTGGATCAATCCCTCCGCCGTTGGAGAAGAACAGGAGAAAAGAATATTCATCTGACTTCATTTCAAAAAATTTATTTTCCCCCCCCCAAAAAAAAAATAACTTCGTAGGACATCATTATAGAAAAAACCCCTCTCCAACTTAAACTACATGCGTTATATAGTGGTGTTGCAATTACTTTGGAGTAATGGATGGGTGTGTTTTATAAGCACCACCCCTCAAAAAAGCTTATTTTTTTTAAGAATGTGATTTAACCGTTAAAAAGAAACGATCATTTGTGAAAGAAACAACCAAACGCACGAAACATTGAAAACATCAGTTAGCTTGCAGCAGCTTGCGCCTCGCTTACTGGGTGGGTCATCCAAATTAATGCATGTGTTTCCCAATCTTGTCAAACTGATGATTCCCTGGATGGTTTTTATATTTGTACTGTATAGGGATAGGGCTGATTTACCAAATGCGCTTCTAAATTTTCAGATTTGATCAGGCCAACTTACTTACTGTTGAGTATTTAGAAATGACCGCATGTAATGATCGCATGTGCTTACTACTAATGTTTTCGCATTTTTTTTGTGTAGTTCTTCCTTTGCCAGCTGGAATTTTGGGTTCATCTCTTAAGAAACCGGAACTCTACGGTCGGTAAGTTGACTTAAGGCCTTCTGAAAAACGTAATTACATAAACCTGCGGATGCGCGCCATTAGAAATCTATCAGCTCTGATATAATGTTTATACTTGTTTTTGCGTTTTGCCACACCCAACGTTTTTTGTTCAGATCGTATGCAACTAAAGCCAGGTACACAGAAATGCCTAAAGATGCTTTAAAAATTTGGAATTCATAACTTTAAGTTTTTTTGAAATACGAACGATTTATCATATGCAGATTGAGAGTTTGAATATATATATACTATATTATACATATATATATATATATATATAAAACATAAAGAAACACACAGCACAAAACAAAGCAGTATATTACCGAAATGAGAGTGGTGGGATGCGCAACAAAGCGTCACTGACCTTTCATTGGGGGACTCCAAAGTTTACAATGATGATCAAACTGTACCTGGTAAACCCAACGCAGGACAAAATGTGCAGGCAGGCAATATTTTGGCAATGATAAAGTTCACGATTTACACATCCGATTTTGTACTTCTTTTAAGGCAGATGTAGAATTTCAGAATGTTGCTGCACAGATCATTCAAGATGTTGGGTCCAATGAATTTTATCTCGAGAAACTTTGTATTTCGATGAAAGCATACAGAATTTTGTGACTGCCTTGTGTATAGGTGATGTGAATTTACAATTTAGACACAAAGATAATTGTTAGAAATACACGGCAATACTTTGTTGACGGCATATACATGAAAGCAGTCACCTGCGAGTTTTCTGCAATTGAGAATTTCAAAAGGATTAAATTTCATTGAAAAAGCGGGGTCAGGGTTAATCTGGCGTGACCACTGAGTATTGTTTTTTTTTTTTTTTTCTCCCGAACAGCTATTTTTGAAGAACAAGCTAATTTATCACATAAACATTACTTTGGACGTTTTGCCACACTTTGGCTGAAATAAATGACGGATTAGCAAGATCATGCAAGGTAACCGGACCCCTCTCTTACCAATGAGCGAAACATTTGTCGAGTTGATAAATTATGTTCAATAATTCAGTACATTTTACAATGAAATAAAATTAACGTGATCACCCCCTCCCCCCCCCCCCCCCACCCCCCACCCCAGTCAAATTTTCAACACCTGAAAATTTAACTGAGTGTACACGATTGATAGATTTGACCATTCATACAGATAAACACAACAACAACAAAATAACTACCTTCTTTTTTTCAAGCATCCATAACTTTTAACAAAATGATTTTAGCAAAATAATTTGGCAGGATATTCCTACACTTACTTGGACTAAATCTGTGTGAAAAATCCGTGAAATGACTCCTCAAGCCATGCATGAGTGGCATGCATTAAAGCGCAAAAATGAAAAAACCTTTTTAGAAGTCACAAGGTCAATTTAGGGAATTATGGATGCAGGATTTTGACAAATTATTTGTTTTAATGAAATGATTAAGTGCATATTTAGTTCAATTATCTATAGTTTGACCCCTTACACCTCCCTGGCATTCCATATCTTACGCTTCAATGAGCTCAATTAAAAAATTTTCCATATTTTTCAATTTGGAAATTGTAAATACCATGTTAGTTATATGAAAAAAATATGACATCCGGTATTTTTCACAAAATGTATCTTTTACGTGTTGTACGACATTAAAGGTTATAACCATGTCGATGCGATTGGAGTGAGACACTATTGAACAAAGAAAAAGGGTCATTATTTACATTTATTTTGCTAAGAGATTGACTCCTGCGACTTTTGAAAAGTGACATTTTGCTTTAATGCAGTGTAATCACTGCATGGCTTAGAGAATCATTCTCATTTTCACACAGATGTTAGTCAATTAAATGTCGAAATACTCCTGCTATATTTGCTACTCAATCGTTAAAAAGATTATGGTTGTTTGAAAAAATCGGTAGTTACTTTTTGTTGTGTGTATAATATTTGGATTTATATCTTTGTATTTTGCCGGCTGTGAAAATCATGTCTTTTTCATGTTTTTACAGGCCCAATATGTTACGCAAACATTCATTCATCTTCGGTAATTCAATGGTTAAGGAATATGCATTATTGTGTAACACTTAGCCCACTGAAAAATAAAGTATTTCTTCGTCTGCGAATATGATCGCACAGATGCCTTCATTTAATAAATCTGCATATGATGTGACTATAGAAAATGAGAAGGAGTCCCAATATAGATACTTGTAAACGCCACCCCCTTAAGAAATTCTAAGCTATCAAATGATAGATACTATTATATCATGGCAGGATTATCTTATTAAACCATTCAAAGCATTTCCTGACTCCATAGACACCATTTTGTACGATTATAAGTAATTTTGGTAGTTAAGTAGAGTCAATGGAACTTTGAAAGAGTCTAAAAGAATACCAATGGCAACATAATTATTTTTCGAAAGCCATCACTTGCTTATGCCTCACAAATTCAAAAAGTGCCATATACATGTAGTACAATACCTGATCTAAAGCGAATTGTAAAGCTGTTTATGTTTATCTACAAAAGATACTATCTTCTATTAAACAGCTTTATCCAAAGTTTTTGAGAACGCTTGATGATAAGGATATGGTCTACAATTTAGAACAAATTCACTTAATTTCCACTTTTATGTATCGGCAAGAGTTTGCGCCACATCTTCAGAGTCATCTGGAAAACAGCCTTGTTGGTACTAGACAAATTGAATATTAGACGATAATACATGTATATTACAATGCATGAATTTTCAAGAACTCTAGCGTCTACCTCATGGTCCAGGATTTTCCATCTTTATATCTAAAGCCCAAGTTTAGTTTGGGGATTTTTTTTTTATTTGAAAGTTTATGCCCAAAGGTCATATCACACCAATACAGATTCTGAATATCTTTTTTTTTTAAATTAGTTAATGAACAATCTGGGAGGGGGGGACCCCGAGATTACGAGAGGGTACCAGGAAAGATTGTCGACTATATATTACATTTAGATCAAAAGGTTTAAGGTTACCAGTTATACATCATCAGAAAGAGAGAGTCTGCTTGTAATTTAAAAAAAATTCTGCACAGCAGTAATACGGTCTAAAGAGAATGAGGGATCCACTTTTGGCGTCTCTCACGTGCCGTCCATATCGCTACAAATGATGCCATAACTTGCATCCAAATTTAATCAACCTCTTTGATGTAAGATTGATCATACAGACATTCAAATTTTGAAGTATCAGTGAAGGTTACCACAAGGGTCTCATAAGTCACTAGATAGAGGGTCAACGACCCATTTCTAGCCAGTGATAAGGCTTTTTGGGCAGGCCTTTCTATTTCATGGCCATGAATTTTGCCCCATTTGCCCAATTGTGACCAAATCTTGACCTGTCACCACGATGCCCTGATAAAGTCGCACATTTTATTAGACATAAAAATGGAAAGAAATATGCTTTGGGTGAAAATATAAATATTTTAACTATTGCAGCATGCAAAGATTATAACACTTTTGATTTCTGAAGACATTTCACTTTCACATTTTACATCTAAGTTATGATATTTAGCAATTTCCTTAGCTTTGGTGTGTGCGACTTTATCAGGGCATCGTGGTGACAGGTCACAAATGAATAATTTTCAGAAGTCATGATCATAGTTCTTCGCAGTGAATTTTACTATGTTTAATTCCCTAGAAATGTGTTTTTAAATGCTCTATAAACGCAATTTTTGTACTCTGTTTTTACAAAAAGTCCCTACCGTGGGTCCCTCTCCCACACCCTCGCCGAGGATCTCACATAAATGTTGCCCCCGTCCAGATTTTGCCCCTCCAAAACTAAAAGTGTTCCGGCGCGCCTGCTGACAAAGATATGACCGGTAATAACTGTCGTTGTGAACGCAGCTTTTCTGAGACAGCTTCAGAGAAACATATTGACATTTTTATTTGTTGAAAGTCTTTCCAGACCAATCAAAACCTTTTCACGGGAAATATGAAACCGAATTACTATTTAAGGGTGAATTAAAGGTAAATGACATGACTGGGGGTAGTCATCAACTTGGGGTGAAACTATTCTAGAATCAAGTAAACTATGCAAGGATACCAGTTGGAAAATTTGGAAGTCAAATGTTGACTCGTCTAAAAGAAATTCCATCTGTATGCCTTGTGACAGACAAATCTGTTGTGTAGGATTCTATGGGAGGTATTTTTTATCGAGCCACGAGAGAAACTATGATTCGGCTTAAGTAAACAAATTCAAGATGAATCCTTCCAGTCAGGGGATACACTCCAGCTGGTGTATCCATGATATATTTTTCAACCAGTTTGGTTCAAGAGCCATTTTTGTTTTTCCCAATCATGCCACTGGCCTTTAAACATCCCACCCCTGCTGGGAGGAAAAAAAGTGTTAAATTTTGTGTTCCAGCCGTTTTGCCGAGAGTGTGCCTGCACTGGATAATCCCTCCGCCGTGGAGAAGAAAGGAGAAAGAATATTCATTGACTTCATTTCAAAAATTTATTTCCCCCCCCCCAAAAAAAAATAACTTCGCTAGGACATCATTATAGAAAAAACCTCTCCAACTTAAACTACATGCGTTATAGTGTGTGTTGCAATACTTTTGAGTAAGGAGGGTGTGTTTTATAAGACCACCCCTCCAAAAAAAGGTTATTTTTTTTAAGAATGTGATTTAACCGTTAAAAAGAAACGATCATTTTGTTGAAAGAAAAAAACCCCAAACGTACGAAACAATTGAAAATCATAGCTTGAGCAGACTTGGCTACTGGGTGGGTCATCCAAATTAATGCATGTGTTTTCCCAATCTTGTCAAACTGATGATTCCCCTGGATGGTTTTTATATTGTACTGTATAGGGATAGGGCTGATGTTACAAAATGGTCTAAAATTTTCAGATTTGATCAGGCCAACTTACTACTGTTGAGTATTTGAAATGACCGCATGTAATGATCGCATGTGCTTACTACTAATGTTTTCGCATTTTTTGTTGTGTAGTTCTTCCTGCCAGCTGGAATTTTGGGTATCATCTCTAGAAACCGGAACTCTACGGTGGTAAGTTGACTTAAGGCCTTCTGAAACGTACATTACATAAACCTGCGGATGGCGCCATTGAAATTCTAATCAGCTCTGTATAATGTTATACTTGTTTTTGGTTTGCACACCCAACCGTTTTTTGTTCAGATCGTATGCAACTAAAGCCAGGTACACAGAAATGCAGTGTTTAAAATTTGGAATTCATACTTTAAGTTTTTGAAATACGAACGATTTATCATATGAGATTGAATTGAGTTGAATATATATATATATATATATACATATATATATATATATATATATAACATAAGAACACACAGCACAAAAACAAAGCAGTCATATTACGAAACTGAGAGTGGTGGGGCGAACAAAGGTCACTGACCTTTCATGGGGGACTCCAAAGTTACAATGATGATTAAACTGTACCTGGTAAAACCCAACGCAGGAACAAAATGTGCAGGCAGGCAATATTTGGCAATGATAAAGTTCACGATTTACACATCTCGATTTTGTACTTTCTTTCAAAGGCAGATGTAGAATTTCAGATGTTTGCTGACAGATCATTCAAGATGTTGGGTCCAATGAATTTTATCTCGAGAAACTTTGTATTTCGATGAAAGCATACAGAAATTTTGTGACTGCCTTGTGTTATGTGAGTGAATCTTACAATTAGACACAAAGTAATTGTTAGAAATAGACGGCAATAACTTGTTGACGTGCATATACATGAAAGCAGTCACCTGGAGTTTCTGCAAATTGAAGAATTTCAAAAGATTAAATTTATGAAAAAGCGGGTCACCGGGTAATCTTGGGTGACCACTGAGTATTGTCCGAACAGCTATTTTTTGAAGAACAAGTAATTTATCACATAAATACTTTGGACAGTTTGCCACACTTTGGCTGAATAACTGAGGTTAGGCAAGATCATGCAAGGTAACCGGACTTTTCAATGGGAAACATTGTCTGAGTTGATAAATTATGTCAATAATTCAAGTAATTTTACATGAGATAAAATTAACGTGATCACCCCAGGTCAAATTTTCAACTCCTGAAAATTTAACTGAGTGTACACGATTGATAGATTGACCATTCATACAGATAAACACAACAACAACAAAAGTAACTACCTTCTTTTTCAAGCATCCATAACTTTTAACAAAATGAGTTTTAGCAAAATAATTTGGCAGGAGTATTCCTACACTTATTGACTAACATCTGTGTGAAAATGTGAATGACTCCTCAAGCCATGCATGAGTGAGCATGCATTAAAGGCAAAAATGAAACTTTTTAGAAGTCACAAGGGTCAATTTAGGGAATTTATAATGCAGGATTTTGACAAATTTTGTTTCTGATGAATGATTAAGTGCTATTTATGTTAATCATCTATCGTTTGACCCCCTTACACCTCCCCTGGCACTTTCGCATATCTTACGCTTCAATGAGCTCAATTAAAAAATTTCCATATTTTTCAATTTGGAAATTGTAAAATCCATTTAGTTTATTGAAAATAATTGACATCCGGTATTTTTCACCAAAATGTATCTTTACATGTTGTACGAACATAAGAGGTTATAACCATGTCATGGTTGAGTGAGCACACTTATTGAACAAAGAAAAAAGGGTCATTATTTACCATTATTTTGGCATAAGAGATGACTCCTGCGACTTTTGAAAAGTGACATTTTTGCCTTTAATGCATGGCTTGACGGATCATTCTCATTTTCACACAGATGTTAGTCAATAAATGTCGAAATACTCCTGCCAAATTATTTTGCTAAAACTTAATTCGTTAAAAAGTTATGGTTGTTTGAAATAGGGGGTAGTTACTTTTTTGTTGTGTGTATAATATTTGAATCTATATCTTTGTATTTTGGTTTGAAAATCATGTCTTTTTTTATTTATGTTTACAGGCAATATGTTTACGGCAAACCATTCATTCATCTTCGGTAATTCATGGCTAAGGATTGCAGTTTTGTGTAACACTTTAGCCGTGAACAAATAAAGTAGTTTCGTCTGCAAATATGATCGGACAGGATGCTTCATTAATAAATTGCATATGATTGACATATAAGAAAATGAGAAGGGGTCCCAATATAGATACTTGTGAAACGCCATAAGAAATTCTGGCTATCAAATGATAGATACTATTTATAATCATGCAGATATCTTTTAAACCATTCCATTCCAAAGCATTTTCCCTGACTCCATAGACACATTTTTTGTACATTATAAGAATTTGGTAGTTAATAGAGTCAATGGACTTTGAAAGGTCTAAAGAATACCAAGGGCAACATAATTATTTTCGAAAGCATCACTTGCTTTGCTCACAAATTCAAGAAGTGCCATATACATGTATGTACAATAACCTGATCTAAAGCCGAATTGTAAAGACTGTTATGTTTATCTACAAAGGATACTAGTCTTCTATTAAACAGCTTTTCCAAAAGTTTTGAGAACGCTGATGATAAGGATATAGGTCTATCATTAGAACAAATTCACTAATTTCCACTTTTATGTATCGGCAAGAGTTTGGCAATCTTCAGGTCATCTGGAAAACAGCCTTGTTGGATAGACAAATTGAATATAGAACATAATACATGTTATATACAATGCATGGAATTTTCAAGAACTCTAGCGTCTACACCATCATGTCCAGGGATTTTCCATCTTTCATATCTAAAGCCCAAGTTTAGTTTTGGGGATTTTTTTTTTATTTGAAAGCTTTATGCCCAAAGGTCATATCACACCAATAACAGATTCTGAATATCTTTTTTTTTTAAAATTAGTTAATGAACAATCTGGGGGGGGGGGTACCCCGAGATTACAGGGTACCAGAAAGATTGTCGACTATATTTTACATTATAGCATCCAAAGTGTTAAGGTTATCCAAGTTATACCTCATCAGAAAGAGCAGAGTCTGCTTGTAATTTGAAAAAAATTCTGCAGCAGTAATAGGTCTAAAGAGAATGAGGGATCACTTTGGCGTCTCTCCGTCCGTCCATTACGCTTACAAATATGCCATAACTTGATCCAAATTTAATCAACCTTTGATGTAAGATTGATCATACAGACATTCAAATTTTGAAGTATGTGAAGGTTACCACAAGGGTCAAAAGTCACTAGTAGAGGTCAACGACCATTTCTAGCCCAGTGATAAGGTTTTTGGGCAGGCTTCTATTATGGCCCATGAATTTGCCCCCATTTGCCCAATTGTGACCAAACTTAGGTGGTTGACGTGTCATAGAGAACTACAAGGTCACCAAAAGGTCAAAGGTCACCAGCAGGGATGAAGGCCCTTTTTTAGACTAATGTATTTTTGAGCAAGTTTCTATTATGGCCCATAACTTTGCCCCCGGGACAAAACTTGGGTGGTAGATGTTTCATCGGGAGCCGAAGGTCACCAAAAGGTCACAGGTCACCTACAGGGGTCAGTGATCTTTTGATCCCAATTTTTTTTTTGTGTGTGTGTGTGCAAGTTTCTATGTACGCGAAACTGGGCGAGACACATTTTGGATGTTGCCTTGTTCATTGACCGTAAAGGTCCGACCGACAAGGGGTCTGATAGACCGATTATCGAAAAGGGTCTGGTAGTCCTGATTTGCAATAAGAGTCCGATAGACGATTACCAGTAAAGGTGCACTAGACAGAGGGTCCGATAGACCGATTATCGACAGGGATCCCGTAGACCAATTGTGTATTGACCCTTTTCTTTAATCGGTCTATCGGACCATTGATAATTGGATATTTGGTCCCTCGGTCTCTCGGACCCGATCGGTCTGTTGGACTGTAAACGCATGTTCTCTAGCCAATGTATTTGGTTCAGGACTGCCACTCAAAATTTTAATTTTCCCCTACGCCACATGCGTATTTTCCCCTACGGACACTACTTTTCCCCCTACACCCAATAGCCCAATTTTCCCCCACAAAAATCCAATTTTTCCCTACGAAGGTATGTTTTCCCCTACAAAATAACCAAAGTAAATGCAAGAGATTGGTCACGATTTCTTCGCCGGTGATACAGAAATTCTTTGAAATCTTTCTGAAAATTGTCAGGACCCCCTACATCCCCTACAAATCATAAAAATCCCCACTTTTCCCCTACGGAACGTCATTTTCCCCGTAGGGATTCTCTACTCCCTACGGTTGGCTAAAATTCCCTACGGTAGAGATTTCCCCCAACGAGTGGCAGCCTTGATTTGGTTTGTTATCTCTAGATTTTCACATTTTTTCTTCTTCAGATCGTTGCATACATGGTGATGAGCATCCTGTCGTCTATTGAGAGTTTTATCGTGTTCATTTTTCAAGTGATTACTGCCACTGCCCTCCCTTTGCCGGTAAGAAAAAGAAAAGTATGTAAGGCCGAAATTACAAATGATACCTACATGACGTGTTAAAGGTTCGTGAAGCGTACTTCGACCAAGGATTTACATAACGACAGGATTCGAAGCAAAGGCCAGTTTCCTCTTGTGCATTGAGCCACGTCTGTCACGGCATTGAAATGCAAACTGTGTTCGCCGATGCAGAGAACTTCACGAAACAGCCACACGAGTGCCACTGCGCATGCTCACAATGCCGTTTAATTGACCCCCAAGGTCACTGGAAAAGTTTCAGAATAAATGGGAATTTTATGCATACTATTCTAAAAAGGTTGCTCTAGACAACCTGATGGCTTTTCGGACATAGTAACAACTAGTGCTTGCAAGGTACGTTTTCATTATTGAGTTTTCATAGCAAAAGACGAAAGTAATATCTCATCTACCTATCTATGCTTATTCATCCTCTGTAGTATGAACCCCTCTTGGAGCATTTCCCATAATATATTAATTTCTTTCTTCTCGTGACCATGTCATTCTTGTATCACTTGATCCCCGCTTTTGTCCGCTTCTTTTCCCTTTTCCGGAACGAGGTTGCCATTCTGTTATCCTCTTTGTCCAACTATTATTTATTATCTTCGCGACATACCCCGACCACCTCCATTGAATTCAGTCAATTTTCTCAATAGTGGCGTTTATACGTGAAGATAACCCCGAGATGAGATAACCCCGAGGAGATTAAAATTTCCCCAATATTCCACTATCGTCTACACGTGAGCTTAACTCCGAGGTCATTGTTATTACAATGAACCACCTCGGAGTTGAATCTGAGATCTTTAGAATTCCTCACGCTGACACTCAAGCTCCGATCAATAGGCCTTTTTCATACTTTATTTAAACATGTCAAACAAGTGGATGTTTTCTCTTCCTTAGCCCAGTGACGAACTATTTCTTTCACCTGATCTTATGGATACGTTTTAAATACTAAAAAGAGCAAATTGCATATATTAGTGTTGCTATGTCCGGCAAGCCTCCAGCAATCCTTCGGCATGCCATTAGATTGTCGAGAGCAACCTTTGTCACAAAGGTATGCGTGAAATTTGCATGCATCATGAACATGATGAAACTGGTCTGCTCTCTAAGCTCACAAGCAGGGGGGGGGGGGAGTCACATGTACAATCACCTCGAGGTTTCAGGGAAGTATATTTTTCCAATCAGCAGTATTCTTATTATTATTGTTTTATAATATTCTAATGAAAATTATCATCGTTACTAGTTGTCACCGTCATCACAATGATGATAATGATCATCATCACCATTATCATCATCATTATCAGTATTTTCATCATCACGTAACCATTCTCCTCCTCCTCCTCCTCCTCCTCCTCCTCATCATCATCATCATCATCATCGTCATCATCTCATCTTTTATTTCCTGGGTATATTTGTTATTCTACCCCTAACAGGAAGCTTCTGAAAATATTTAATAATAAATTAGTTCAATCAATCATTTATTATTCAATTTATTTTTTT
>JZLH01S0096745.1:7503-17535 GCA_001188425.1 Eucidaris tribuloides | reverse complement strand
AAAATATGTAGATTTGTAAAGGTGAAACTGCAATTTGTCCTTTCGTCGGAGGGGAAAACCAAGTGTTTTTTGTGTGTTTGCATGGCGAATTTTTTGTGTACAAATATGGTTTGGTTGTAAAAATGCGATTTTTTTTGGTTCGCTCGCTACGCTCGCTCGCATATTAGAATTAATATTTTTCGTCTCGGGGCCATCATCAGCACAATCTACTTGGGGGCTTAACTTGCCACAAACATCATAAGATATTGTATTGTTCTGTATTGAATAGAAAACAAATTATGTGACTAAAAAAGTGAATTTTGCACTAAATGGTGTCAAATAGTCATGATAAAGCAAAAAAGGATGGTATTTTATCGTAGAGCTTTCAAAGTACAGTCAGGATCCCGCCCGCAAGGGACATTTGCGCAATTGCGCCTGTTATGTAGGCTATATTGAGCACAATATTTTGTGCCCCCATATTTGAAAATCTTGAATTCGCCCCTGAATATACTGCCTTACCTTAATCACTAGGATTGTTTAAGTCGATAAAACATGCCAAAAACACGCACCAAATCGCACGATTAATTGCATCAAAATTCCAAAAGCTTTCACCGTGGGAGGGGGGACACCCCCCTCCCACATCCTCCCCCGCTCGCTTGGGCTCGGTCGCTTCGCTCCCTCGCATATTCCGCCCCCCATAAGATCAAATCCTGGCTACGCCACTGTGCACAGTGTAACACTGTTGGTGGAATAATGAGCCCATTCATATGTAACAATAATTGTATGTTATTTCAGGATATTGATTTAGTCAAAAGCTTGTAGAATCACAGTACATTGATGTATTTCTGACAACGACATATCCAGGAAGGATTAACGGAAAAGTCGTGCAGTTTAATTCATAATATAGAGTTTTGCAGAAAAGGAATATCAGAATAATTGTTCCTGTGCTTATTTAGTTTATGAATACATGATATATTTTCGTGGATAATGAAAAAGCTAGTGGTTTTTTCAGCAGTTGCCATGACAATGTTTGGTTTACATAATTTTTTTAACAGACTTTCGACATGAATGAGCTGGGGCTCCTCCTTCTCTTCCATGCTCTGCCTGAGTTAAAATGTAACGGCCAGCGGAATATGGTACCGACAAGCATTGGATCGTCGACATCTTGTTTCTCTTCGGTTCTGCTTCTTCTGCGAACATCGAGCGATACTGCTAACGCATTTGATCGCACTTGAGTGTGTTATAAATTTGTATTAGTTTATTACGTTAGCACAGCTAAAATTAGATGCATTGTCTATGTGCTTGTGAGTGAAATCAACATTGAAATTATTCAGCCCTGCAATCGTGAATATTAATACAAGCAATGTGAAAGATCGCTAGATGATGCTGGATGGACCAGACAAATTACATGTACTGGTACTGTTCTTGCATGTTTGTCTAAGTCTATCAATGTCCTTTATATTTGTAATCATGAAGAGCTCAGTTGCAAAATGAAATTTTTAGATCCAATCGGTCAGACGTGCGAACGGGGAAAATCGCTGAAGGTGTGCGATGGCCTTTATAATAGAAAACAGACAGGAACGTAATTAAATCTGTCGTACGCCAGATCATGACCTAAATTTTCGTATTACAGTTAAGCACTTAACTATATACATATCATTACCATTCGCATCAGATCTGGCGTAGCCAAGCGGTGCGCCATGGGGGCGGTTCGCCCCCCCCCTAAGATTTGCGACCAAAAAAAAACCTGACATTGAGAAGCTGCACCTTCATCATTTCCTTTATTATTTTTCCTTACTGTTGAAATCATCTAAGCAATAATACATCAGGCGCAGGATTTGATTATATTTTTTCATACATGAACGGTGGTAAGAACAACGTTCAAAAGTTTGCGCCCTCGCGCCAGCGCTCACGCGACGCGAAATTGATCCTTACAGGGTTAACCAATTTGTTCATGCACGATCGCGGACGCAATAATTGAATACTAGTAATGCATGATGAATAATAATTGATAATTAATAATAATAGATGATGATAATAATAATAATAATAATTAAATAATAATAATGAAATCATCTGTAATATAGGACTAACACAAAGACAAAATTGCATTCTCTAAGCACTTATATTAGAACAGAGATAAGCTCACAAAAAGACTAGGTTGTGGTAAGTTAATATGATCTTTGCAGTGACCTTGCTCAGACAGTGTTTAAACAAGTGCATATTCTGTATCAATACAGAATATATTTCTTAAGTGCTTATTTTGTGAGGACTGCACTGTTTGCTATTCAAATGTTGTAGTAGCGATAGGTTAACAAAAACGTGAAAATTTGTCGGCCGCGCGCGCGCGACAAAAATTCAATACGAGATTAACAAAAAGAAATATCTCGCTGTGTGATAACGTAGTTTCTGTAGTATAAACTTTCAGAGAATTGTTCAGATTAATTAATTCAGGATTAATGATCAGAATCAATTTGTCACTACAAAGAAGCAAAATATGTAGATTGTAAAGGTGAACAACTTACATTTTTCCTATTCGTTGAGGAGAAACTAAAGTAGTTGTTTTTTTTGTGTTTGCATGCGAATTTATTTATGAACAATATTATGGTTCTGGTTAGTAAAAATACGATTTTTTTTTGGCTCGCTGCGCTACGCTAGCTGAATATTAGAATTTATATTTTTCGCTTCGTCATCGAGCAGCCAATCTACTGAGGGGTTACTCTGCCACAAAATATGAGTGTATTGGTATTATTCTGTATTGAACAGAAAGAAATTACTCGGACTAAAAGTGAATTTTGACTAAATGGCGTTAAAATGATCAAGCGTAACAGACTAGTATTTAAGGACTTTCCACAGTACAGTCAGAGATTCCCGCCCCGCAAGGGGACCTTTGCGCACATTGCACCTGTTATGTAGGCTATATTGAGCAAATTTTTTGTTGCCCCTCGTATTTAAAAATCCTAGAATCCGCCCTGAAATATTACTGCCTTATCTTAATCACTAGGACTGTTTTAAGTCGATAAAGACATGCCAAAAAACACCACAAATCGCACGATTAATTCGCATCAAAATTCCAAAAGGTCACTCCACCGTGGAGGAGGGGACACCCCCTGCCCACACACCTCCCCCTCGCTCGCCTCGCTTCGCTCGGGCTCGGTCGCTTCGCTCCCTCGCATATTCCGCCCCCCCCCCAACGATAAAATCACTGGCTACGCCATGTTCGCACTCGTACCGCATGTGGCTAGCGCTAAACGGCGGGAACAAAAAATCAAATTTTATTGTATGGAAACAAAGTACGACTCACCGTGACGATAGCGAGTCTGTGATCTGAGATAGGTTCTCTTCCAAGGAACCACTTCTTTCTTCACTCCAGCTGCGTCTGTGCTTCTATTTTCGGCATTTTCAAAAAGCTGTTTGGCATCTTTTCCGAGTGTTTCCGTTCAAGCGATTCGCATGTTCATTTATGGGATATCGAGATCGAGCGCGCGAATGCTCAGAGAGAAGCGGCGTTGACAGAGCTGGAGCGAAAGCAACTTAGCGTTCTAGACAAGCAATATTTGTAAGGCATACAGGTGCAGGACGAATTTTCTTGTAGATGGCATGACGAATATATTTTCGTATTAACGAAATGATATTCATAATGCATCTACAGAAAATTTGGTTCCAATTCGTACAGATGTCAAAAATAGCAGGACGAAGTAAATTCGTCGCAGGGACGAATTAAATCTCGTCGTACTCCAAGACAGACGCAGGATTTGTTTACAGTGCACATAAATGGACACTACACACACACACACACAAACACACACATATTATATATATATATACATATATATATAATATATATATATACGTGCACACACACATACACATGAAGACGTCTACACACAAACACATACACACACATACAAACACGCGTGTGCAAACACACAAACACACCCACTCGTGACAAAATTGCGATTATTCCCGTTTTATAACAAATGACTATGTTGTGTCACCAGTTTCATCCACTAGCATATGATATGTTTGGTTGGATGTCGTCCAATAGCTCCTTAAACCTATCAGGTTTCATGCTTACACAACCGAAGGGGAAAGTTTCACAATAGACGTTCTATGTTTGTTTTTACCATTTTCCATGCAGTCGAAACAAACACTAATTTGAACCGATTTCCGACTTACATTAAGTATAGATATGCGGAAATCAAGGATACCGCATTAGAACAACTTTCCGAAGTGTTTGGGTATATTATTGTTGGAAATTAGCCTTCTTAATCGCTGGAAGTATGGTACTAAATAGAATAGTTAATGCTAAGTGCATGAACAAAATCAAATCAAATCAAATCAAATAAAACATTAATCATGCTAATACTTCAAGCTAAAACCATATAGATTCATTTAATTTCACTATCTTTAACATTAAATTGAAACGGTATTACACACTATACATTAAAAATGGCTTGCCTTTATTTTATGTAAAGGAATATCTGTTTTAATGATATCTTGACAGATTGTAGGATGATGGTAGAGATTGTGTCATTGAGTAGCAAACAATAAAACAATCATCATTAATGTTACCTAGCACGATTTGAAAGTTATCAACACATATCAAAGGGGGTAGATTATAAACTGGTTTATTCATTATCATATTTTTTTTCTTTGATCGGAATGTTCATAAACTTCGACTTTGGAAGTGGGTTGGGGTAGGCCAATCAACTGCTCGATAACTGCACGATCCTTGTGTCAACATTTCCTTGCACTAACTGAAATCTGACTCGAGTTTATTTGACTTGAACGTTGTCTCGACTAGACTTTAAATGAAATTTTGTTTGACTTGATTTGACTTGAACAAGTGACTTAACTTATGACTCGACGCAAAAAGTAATGCCGTTATCATAAATCCAAAATATTATATAAATCTGTAATTCCATAAAAAAGAGTCACACTAGATTTATGCCCCTTCTACTGTATACGCCATATATTTCGCGTGCATATATTTTCGCGATTTTGTTTCAAGACGGGGAATTCGCGAGAGTTTATTTTTGCGATTTCATTGTATTTACATTTACTTTCTACAGAAATATAAGGAAGTGAAAATTTTCGCGTGCGCTAAGTCGCGAAATTCGCGAAAATTAAACCACCAGGAAATGTTTAGCGTATACAATATTTGTTTCATAAAGTCATTGCCTTCAAAGTACATACCTAAATTAATTCCAATTTTGAATACTGTTATTCAGGTCAGTATCTTCCTTTTTAAAGAAAAAAAATGCTAGTACAAACTAATGGATACATTTTTGCATTTTTTTTTTATATTAATCTACAACGTTTTTGGGGCAAAATTGTGTGACCTTTTTACTGTAATGCCAGTTTGATAGAATAACAGCTTGTTTGTGGATTAAAATCTATTTTAACGGCTCAAAAATGACAAAAACAACCTAATTTGAATAATCTAAAGTGATTAACACAATTCATGCATTTAATGATGGACTTTTTGCACAAGTTGATCTCAAGAAATAGGATCCTCGTGTAAGATTTGGTTCCCCGAAAATTGCTTACACAAGAAACCTTAATTTGTGAGTTTTGAATCCATATTAAGAACCAATGTTAAACTGTTGGTTGTCACGTTTGGTTTTAAAGTTTTAAAGATTTCAAGCGAAAATCGGGTAAAAAAACAACAAATATGAAAACTGGTAATTTTCACAGATGACTTTGATGTCCCGCGAAATATTACGTAGGGGCACATTGATAGCTATAATGTTTGTGGTATAATAACAGTAAAAAAAAATACACATCAATTGCATATTCTGCAATATAGCTGTGGTTTCTTTGTAGTATGTATAAAAAAAATAACCGTTGCATGAATTTGAAGGAAACAAATTCAAATTTGGTGTCACGCTTACACGATGAATCTTGAAGAATGACTTTTCTGGCCAAGAATGGAGTTGTGTGATTTCTGTAATAGTGTAGTTGATTTTCTTTTTGTCTTAAAATATCACTTATGATGAAACGAACAAAACTAGTGTAAAATATGTCTTGACTTGCCAAAATGAATGGTCATTTGTGTAAGCGGGACGCCATGATGTCCCCCTTATACACGAGGAATCTTTTTTTTCCTCCATTCACTGCTATTGTGTATGCTGACTTGTTTAGAGTGTTTGTTTTCAGTGAGTTTGACAAAACTTACTTAATATGAAATTTATTTTAATTTGTGTTAAAAAAGCTGATTTTCTGATTTTATGATCAAAATAGGCATGCCACAAAGTGGGAACCTTTGTAAGGAATTATGGTTACCCACATATGCCCATGGCATCGTGGTTAAGGCGTAGGCATTCTGAGCAAGAGACCATGGTTCTACTCCCAGGGGAGACCAGATTTTCACCCCTTCTTTACCCGCCCATCTTTTTAAAACAATAATTCAGTATCAAAATGTATACGTATGTATCTGTGTGTGTGTTCCTGGGTTCCTTAGATATGTGTTATTATTTTTTCTCCCTTTTAACGTGTAATCTCCCTTGCCATTATTTTGTACATATTTTGGAAATTTGAAAACTTTCAAAACAAAATATACATTTGTGTTATTTTTTCTCCCTTTTAACGTCTAATCTACCTTGCTATTATTTTGTTCATATTTTGGAAAGTTGAAAGCTTTCAAAACAAAATATACATTTGTGTATTATTTTTTTCTCCCTTTTAACGTCTAATCTCCCTTGCCTATTATTTTGTTCTATATTTTGGAAAGTTGAAAGCTTTCAAAACAAAATATATTATGTGTATATGTACATATAAATATATAAGTTAAATGAAATATGTGTATCATAAACGTGTAGTTTAGGCAATTCTGTTTTTGAATACATAGGACCTATGAAAAAAAATAAGTCATCGATAGAGCTATACCTTTAGAAAGACATAAGTAGAGTGGGAGAAATTATATCCAGAACAAACAAATAACAAACAGCAACCACTGCTTCTCCTTCTGCATCTCCTCCTCCTCCTCCTCCTCCTCCTCCTCCTCCTCCTCCTCCTCCTCCTCCTCCTCCTCCTCCTCCTCCTCCTCCTCGTCGTCTTTGTTCCCATCCCCATACTTCTCCTACACTATTATTATTACGCAGAACTACTTCATATACTTCTTCTAGTATCATTCTTAGACATAACAACACTGGCCAATATATATATATATAATTAGCATTGTAACTAATACTACAAATACTACATTATTTAAAAATGTTCGGATGTATACTTACATGTTGTTGTTGTCCACACGATGAAGTGCGAGAGAAAATCCAAACTGACTTTGCTTGTCCTGGTTGGTGTAGATGATGGGAGATGATGTATCAATGTTGAATCCATGAGCGGTACCGGAGCTAAAAGCGAGCAGCCAGATCGCAAACATAGCGTAGACCGCCATTGCAGTTTGCTGAAGCACCCTTCCAGCTATTGAAACACTCAGACGTAATGCTGTGTATGTTGGTTGAATGACAATGAGTGTATGATCTGCAGTGTGAAATGTTTCTTCTCTTATTTCATCCAAATGACCAAAGAGCAATCAGAGTACATGTAAGTCACGGTTGGTGGCGTATTCCGTCAACCGTTTGTCCTTGTAGGCTTCGCAATGGTAGTCCCCGTATGAAATAATATTAAAGGCACTGTATAACAATGTTTCCATTTAAAAAAATGTGAGCTACATGATTCCCACTGCTAGTCGTGTCTGTGATAAGGTCTAAAAATGAAGCCCTGAAAAAAACGGCAGTTTAAACGGTCATTAAGTGCTTTAAAAAAGTGAGAATCTGAGAGACCATTCCAGCTTTCCCCCATAGACTGCTGTGTTGCAGAATTTCCTATCGCCTGATAGGAAATTCATGTGCCAATTTGTATCTACACAATATTGCACTAGTGACAGAATAACTGTCCAAACTTTTGTATTCTAGGGTGTTTATTTGTCCATTCAAACACTGTTAGATATGTCAGATTGCAAAGTTCGACAATTTTTAAATGGGTCTTCCACAGTGTTATATAGCGTCTTTAATAATAAAAAAAAAATCCATTTTGAAAAATCATTAAACATGATGAATTGGTTACGGAAGATTGAAACTCGATATTTTGTGGAAAAAACAGTTATTCCTCTACGATTATACCGCAATATTGTTTACATCACCATTTCTCAAATGAGGTCATTTCCTCAACCACCCATGTCAAACACTGCCCTTGAATGCTCACGGCGATCTATATAATCTGTTGAATTTTTTTCAAAGCCACATTTATGAGTGTATCGTATCATTCCTACATAATCAATCCACTTTAAATTTGCACTTGAACAAAAAAGGAAGGTCTTCTCAAGCCTCATCAGAAAATATTGTTTGACACAGTACTCCATCAAATCCACCCCTTCTCGACTTCCTCCCATTCAAATGAACATTATTTGGCTTGGCACAAAATACAATTTTTGACGCTGTAATAATCATGGTTATGGTGTGTCAAACATGTGATACTACTCTTTGGCCATTATGGATTTCCCCGTGTACCCTTTCAAAATTAACAGTCAACACTTTAGCTATAAAACCAATTCTCGCAATTAATTTTTGAGTGCAAAAACTTGCAGAGATCATAGCTCTGCTTATGCTAGAAGCACATCATACAGTGACAGTATAGGACACAAGTAAAATGTCATTGAACATAATTGCGCGAGTATAGATGATGAGCCATAGTAGGTGGCATAGGGTGGATTTTCATTTTCTCTTTTTTTTGGGGGGGGGGATGAAAATAATGTTCCCCAAGTGACATAAAAGAAAGAATTGGAAGCTTCAACATTAATTATAAAATAACAAGATCCTATTGACGCGATCATGAGTTTTAGAGAACTAAGTCAGAAAATAGGTGAGAATCTCAAATAATAAGAAAAGTTGTCAAAATTAATATAGCAGATGTTGGTGATGACGACACAGCCATGGTGGGGTCCAGTAAAATTGTGAACGGAAGAACGTAACAAGGATGTAACTACACAAACCCAAAACAAAACAAAACAAACAAAACAAAACACGAGACAACCGCTGAGTAAACAAAAGAAATAAAACAAACACTCGAAAAAAATGAAAACAAAATAAATCCTCAACACGGTAACAACACCTAATGAACGCTAGCCTCAATCTCACAAATTTGCATCAGAACAGATACTGAAACATAATTATTAATAAGTGAAATACTATCACTGTCATTTGCTGGCAGTTTAATGTATAAAACAAATGTTCCATTAATCGAGAAATGTTCCATTAATCGAGAACGTTATTTTACAACAATTTCTATTTAATTTACGCAGAAGACGCCCCTAACGTCATTATAATGTATATACTTTGACGCACATCTGCATTTATACAATTATTCTGGTATTCATTGCATAAATTGTCGTTGCTGTCCTTGTAATAAAACATCGCTTTGTTACATTGCTTCAGACTGAAGATAACGAAGATAGACTTGCCCACTCTATAAAATCAAAACCAACTTAATCGATATACCTTCTCTTTGTTTCATGTTGCAAATATGAATTTTTCAATATCTTGCATTGATGATTTTTCACCATACCACGTGATTTTATTGTATATTTAACTGCTCATTGTATGTGTGTACTTTTGTTTTGTTTTTGATTTTGTTTAATGCACTAATCTTGATTCACGTTTCGTTTCGTTATCGTGTTTATTTAGTCTTCTGATTGGTTCTTCTTACACTTCGCCATATTTCACATTTAAAGTAAGAGAAGTTTACCAGTACATATTAATCATTTTGGGGGGACTACAAATTCTACAAGCATCCTTTTTAGTAGGCCTCCTCGTATTTCTGTAATAATAAATTATAACTTAAGCATTGGCGATACATGTATATTGCGAATATGTATTATTCAACAGAACTATTGAACAATTGTATTTTGATTTATTCTTGTTTATATTTTGTGAACTATTGTTTTGTTGGAATACGAAATAAATAAATGAAATGAATGAAATGAAATGTTTTCAAAGTGATGAGATTACCGGGATTATAGTGTTTTTCGAAAATTTGGCCATGATTTTT
>JZLH01S0096729.1:60884-75710 GCA_001188425.1 Eucidaris tribuloides | reverse complement strand
AAAAAATAAAAATAGAAATAAATAAATAAATAAATGAAATAAAAATAAAAAAATAAATAGATAAATAAAAATAAATAAATAAATAAATTAATGAAATAAAAATAAAAAATAAATAGATAAATAAAAATAAATAGATAAATAAATAAAATGAATAGATAAATTTACAAAAATTGTTAGTCATGTGCCTCGTTGGACATAGAAGAACAGAGAGGTAAATCAGACTCCAGGATGAAAGCTGTCTGGATCTGTGTTTACATGTACAGCACGCATTTAATTCAACTGGATGTACATGTACTGAGAAATATCTGGAATTCTAACTCGGCCTACACTCTGTTATTCCATATTGATTTGGCAGATATCCATGTTGATCATGTGTGCTTTTGATATTTTCATCATGTCATGGACTGTGTCTTTTGCTCGAGACCAGCCTGTCATACCCTGTTACAGGCCTCATGTCACGAGTAAAAGTGTGTGAAAGTCTGAGAACGTTACTGACGACTCTGCTATTCCAGGCCATGAAATTCTTTGGATCTATCTTAGATCCTTGACAATTTTGCTTTGTTAGATGAAAATATGAACTTCATGTTGGGTAATGTGGTATTTTAAAGATGGTGAACGCATCTGTAATTTCTGCATGTACATTAACCTATAAGGGAGATGATTTGATTTTTGCATTTGAGAACAAGATGCTTCATATACCCGAGCCCCAGATTTCTTCTGACTAGTCTGGGTTAAAAGTATTTTTTGTTTGTCGTTTATTTCAGATGACTTAAGAGTGCTGAGAGGGAAGCACAGTCAGCTGACCGTGGAAAACGAATCACTGCGCAAGCAGCTTGAGGGTGCCCAGAACGAGGCCAGACTGGCCACCGAGAGAGCAAATAAGCTTCAAGGCAAGTCAGAACCCTTACTTCCTCAGCCTGGGCATTGTGGTGCCCTTCAAATTTTGGTGCCCTTCAAATTGTGGTGCCCTTCAAATTGTGGTGCTATTCAAATTGTGGTGCTATTCAAATTGTGGTGCCCTTTAAATTGTGGTGCCCTTCAAATTGTGGTGCCCTTTAAATTGTGGTGCCCTTTAAATTGTGGTGCCCTTCAAATTGTGGTGCCCTTCAAATTGTGGTGCCTTTTAAATTGTGGTGTCCTTCAAATTGTGGTGTCCTTCAAATTGTGGTGCCCTTCAAATTGTGATGCCCTTTAAATTGTGGTGCCCTTTAAATTGTGGTGTCCTTCAAATTGTGGTGTCCTTCAAATTGTGAGCCCTTCAAATTGTGATGCCCTTTAAATTGTGGTGCCCTTTAAAGGGCAATTCCAGGATGAAAACATTGGAATATAAGTATACTGTCGACAAAAAGTTATGAAATTTAGTACATATGACATTTCTAATGCATTTCTGGCATAGAGAGGGGCTTCCAACCATTATGCACTTTTCACTCACTTTCGCCAGCGAATGGCCACACGTGGGCGCTGACATCAAGTTCTAATCTGGTCAAATCAGTGACGTAAATTACGTCACGTACGAGCGAGGCCAAACTATACCCGCTGTATGTGGCGATCGCTCGTGCGATCAAGGATGCACGCGTGTGTATTGTCTATGGCGGTCAATGACACGAGGGTTTATGTCAAATGTCGGGGTTCACTTCATGGATCAAGTTTAACAAATTGGACAGGTTTTTATAACATTTCTGACCCTGAGAGGCAACCTGGAATATGTCAACAACGGATATCTGCTATAGATTTAGAGAGGTTATCGCGAAACATTGGAATATGATCGGATTAATGTGGTCTAGTGTCATGCATGTCGAGGCCAAATGCTGTGTCGTGTGTGGAAGTCAGTGTGAGCAGTGGTCAGCTCGTCGTCAGACCTGTTTCATGTTCATTATCCACATTCGGCTTTTTGCTGCGTAAATGATGAGTAATCCAGTTGAAAAGGGTGGTGTAACTGACAAAGCTTATAGGTTAGTGATATTTTGTTGTGACATTTTCATGATTTGGCGCCCGTAAGCTGTCGATCCAGATCATCCAGGCTGAGCTGATCTGGGTCACCTTCGGTATTTGTCGTCTGCCCTGCATTGATTCGCGTGTCATGACTGAGCTTCGCCGAGCGTGCCGCAGTCATCAGCAGTTTATACCTATGTATATTTTTACGCAATTTGCAGTTTATGAGAGATGAAAATGAAAGAATCTAGACGTGTGTGATTGCATTTTAAGGCCTGGATTGTCACGATGTAATTATGTTAGTTTACGTTACCAACTTATCATCCATCCCTGTTGCGTAGATTTTCCTTGCCTTGGCCCTGTGCATGTCGCACACAATACCAAATTCACGCCCGTGTATGCAGCACACACACGATCGCGGATCGCGAGTACACCGTGGACAGCCAACCGGCTATATTTTTTGGTTTAAAATTTTGAATTAACAACATGTTTATCAAAACACAATATGAGTAATTATTTGAAATGCGTGAAATCAATCTTATTTGTTATTTTTCTGAAAGCATTCAGATAGAGTGCTATATTTTGTGTCCCTAAATATGAACATTTTTGACTAATAAGCTGGGCCAATCACAACTCCGAAAATGCATTATCGGATATAACGTCACACGTTTTCAAGCAGGGCTAGGCAATGGCGCGGCCCATTGTGTTGTTCAAATCTGTTGTACCATGGAGGTAAGCTTGCCTCTTCAGGGGGAAGCAGATTTAACCAAACCAACATGCATACATGATTAAAAATGATTTTGGATGGGTATTCAGACTAAACATACATGTTTCCTTCCTGGAATTGCCCTTTAAATTGTGGTGCCCTTCAAATTGTGGTGCTTGAAGAGGAATTCCAGGCTCATAGCAAGTTGCTTTGAATGGAAGAATAATCAAAGAAACACATCCGTGAAAGTTTGAGAGAAATCGCTCAAATAAGAATGAGGTCACTAATTTTTAAAAATTCTTATAATCGTTACAAATTGGTAACACTGCTCTTCTATATGAGCAACCTGTCATTTATTTTGTACTCAAAATGTTACAAAATTTTATTTTCTTCTGAAGAAACAGAAAAAGCAACAACAGCAGAAAACACATGTGTATATTTAAAAAAGATATCTTTATGTAGTACTACTATTTATCTGCGAACTCAGAAACATTATTGTATTATATTCTCATATTCTTATTCCGATTTTTTGTATATCTAATGTAAGCATTCAAGATCATCCTTTGATATGATGATGTTTTGAAATAAATATTGAAATAATCAACTGTACACCAACTGTAGCAATGAGTGTATATTCAAGCCCTTTTTCTTACAATGTATGGACTACTCAGTTTGAATGTTTATTTTTTTTACCTTTTAACAGATCAACTAGACAAAGCAGAATTATCAGCAAAGGACGTCAAAGCTCAAATTCTGGTATTAAGAGGTAAACATACGCAGATCATGAGGTCAAATTTGTATTGGATTGTGGTGTTAGAAAATATGATGTTTAGTTTTGCCCTCAGTTTTGTCTGGAGGCTAAAATGCGTCAGATTAAGATAGCAAAACTGATGAATTTACACAAAAAAGGTTTTCATGACCATTGAAAGAAAATGGTGCTATCAATCTAAACAGGTAACTACAGAATGGAACATTGCTAAATTTCTCACATACAGACAGCCCCATGAAGACAAGATAATGCAAATTGTGTGATATGTATACTGTCTGAATGCAAGAGATATTTAACTATCTTCCTTCTGTTTGGTTGCTGACTGTTAGTTTGTTGGAATTGAAATAAATGCAAATGAACTGACTAAACAATAATGCAATGATTGTAACCAGCAGATGCAAATGTATAATGAGAGTTGTGTAAAGCACTCACTTCATTCAAAGATTTTGATGGAGTTCAAAGAAATGATAACAGCTCATAATGTCATCATTTGCAGAAGCGGGTGACGACCGGGTAAGGTCAATAAAGATATTGTCACTTTTTAATGAGTTTACAAGTAGAGGTTGATTGTCGAGTACTAGAATTACACTAACTGTGGCATAGCCATTACCCAGTGTAGCCAAGTAGTAATGCTGCCACTCAGAAAACAATTGTTAAGTCTTGTTGAGTCATCCTTATTCTTAGTCCAGAAACTGATCAAGCATTTGATCTTATATTAGGTACCTCGATGATTGCGTGCAGACAGTACAACGAAAATCATCTAAGATCATAAATTGACCTTGCAAACCTGTCATTAAATGCTGTCCTAACCAAACTTATCAATATTTAATGAGCTTTGAAGTAGAGGTTGATTCTTTGATTCTTAAATCTAGTTACTGTGGCACTCTTTTTCTGAGTCTTTAAAACAAATGGATCAAGAATATGATCTTATTATATTCTGAAGGTACATGTAACTTGCTCCATGAATTTATACAGATTATGCACAAAAGTATGCAGGACAATGTTGCTAAATTTAGATAAATATTGATTTGTTCATTTTTTTATCCCTTTTTCAGACCAATTACTAAAGGAACAGCAGAATTCCAAATCGCACCAAGCAGCAACAGTACAAGTCAAAGGTAAAAAAGGATTGTCTAATATGTTTTGTGATAATGTGGTTTTCAGCTGAAACAAAGTCTGTGGATTAGTGATGGAGGCTAGTTGACTGTGGATGTACTGATCAGTGAAGTTGCTTTTTGCACTGGTAGCAGCTTGATTTGAAACAGGCATTTTAATTGCATTTTAATTTGCACGAGTTGCAGTTTTGTCGAGGCACCCATTTGAAGTGTAAAAAATGTTGTTCAAACCCAGGGAGATTACCACCCCCAACACAACTACCCCTGGACAACTATCACCCAGACAAATACCACCCAGACAACTAGCACTCAGACAACTACCCCCACAGGACAATTACCCCCTAGGACAACTACCCTACCCCCAATATCCAGACATCATCTGGACATTTACCCCCACCTGGATGATTACCACCCCCTCCCCCCTTCTGACAAGTAACACCTGGACAACTACCCCCTGTTAGACTGCAGGACAAGGCAGCATATCGTGACTTTTCGTTCCTAGTGATGATTATCTAAATATTACTCAACTCCTATTTCACGTTTGTTCTCCAAAAACAATTTGTGCTTTTTGAGAAATTTCATTAATTATGGCTGTTATTTATAATGTTGTGACCAAGTACATTTTATCAGACTACAAGCTGCCAGAGACTTTTACCGTGTGCAAAAATAAATTACGTGGCTGGAATGTCACTCCGGAATGTCATTCTGTAAATAAATAAAATAAAATCTTTATGTTCTTGTATTAAGGAAAACAAGCACAAAACCAAAAGCAACATGCACACACAAATCAGAGTCTGGTGGATATAGTACTTACTGGACTTGTATAGATGCTTCTACCCGTCAGACCATTGAGATTGCATGTATGTGAATGGGTTTTATTAGACAGTACACTCAAGATTTAATGTTAAAATGATGTTTTAAGTTGTTGTTGTTGTGTGTAAGAACTAATGCATTGTTTGGTTTGCTGTGTTGAATGCTTGAAGTGTTATGCCATTTTCGTTTTCTTTGCAGATCAACTATCGAAAGAACAGCAGGTCGTAAAGAGACAAACTCAAGATCTTGAAACCCTGAAAAGTAGGTTGAACGCGTTCAATACTGCACTGTGTTAACATATGCAATCATTTTGCAGTGTTACCTAGAAGGTTAATGGCTACTAACTGTGAAACAAATCATACAAATATAAAGTTAATGTCCTCAAATGATGTGGCACAGAAACATTTTTGATGTGCTCTGCTGTGTGATAAAAGTCATTGGGAAGAGTTAAAGGGAAGTTGTAGCTTTGGAAGCAGTTAAATGTGGATCAACGTTTACTGAACTGGACTGTTTGAAGTATCCCTGACTGGGAGAGTGTGTGTTGGAGAGGGGGGGGGGGCTGATTATGTCCCCACAAAATCTTGACCATCAGTCAATTCTACCTATCGCATATAGCCGATATCAAGCGATATCACCTCGCGATACCGATATCTGATCGATCGCTCTTGGGATGTATACTTTCAGTTCCTGTAAATCGTACAATCAAATGGCCAAAACACGTCATTTCAAACCTCGTCAAATTTGTAATATTAATACCTTATACCCAAACAAACATGGATGACCTAATGAACGATTTTGAAGAATGTCTGTGTTGTCATTAAAGGACTTTTTTAGTGAAAGAAAATGTTCCTATGACTGGTAGATAAACGAATGAACTCGAACTGCCAAGAAAGCCGCGAATGTGATAGAGGAATGCGACCACATACATGCCAAGTCGGAACGTGAACGCCGCTGTGTGAGGACGGCCGATGGCTCCGTTCATGACCTAAATTGAAGGGTTGTTATGTGGACGAAGGACTGGAAAAAAGAATATTATTCGCGAGATTATAAGAAATATTGTGACACGATCCACAAGTATTTTAATGTTTGATGTATATACATGTATATCGCGCTTGCTTAAACCGAAACTTTATTTCCCGAGAATAAAGGGTAAAAAAATTAGAGCGCCACAAGCGTTCAGATTCGGTGAGATATATGCGATAGGGAGAATTGATGAACTTCAAATTATGGAATGAACATAGTAATGCCATTTAGTTTTAATTTTAACTAATTACACGTATAATTAATCTGGGGGCACAATTGGCTCACACCTCCCAGTGCAGTAAGGGCTAGAAGGAACATAGTAATGCCATTTAGTTTTAATTTTAACTAATTTACACTTATAGTTAATCTGGGGCACAAATGGCCCCCACCTCCTTGTGCAGTAAGGGCTAAAATTAACCAAGCACCCTGTTCATTGTTTTTGCTGTGAAAGTTTTGCAGTCATGAGTTTCTCCTTTTTCTACATGTTCTATCAGAAATTACTGTGACGGGCAAATTTGTTGTATAGCTTTACATGGATACAATTTCTATTATGGTCACACTTACATTTAAATTCAATACTGGCATATGCATGCTCTTTTCTGTTCAACAAAATAAATTCAAAACAATTCCTTCCAGCCTGGATATACACTCAATTTAGTGTACATGTTGGTAGATGTTTCAACTAACTTGCTTCTTGAGGTATTTTACTCAAATTTCTGCTTTCTTTGGAGATGTAACAGTCTGTATTCCTTTGTGAAGCTAGGAAAAATGGCAAAATACATGAATTGATAATATGTTTTAATATGCACACTACCTAGTCATTTTACAAGATTATGATACTTATTGTTAAGTATCTAAAAATCGTTTGTCATAAAATTCTGGGGTTTTTTTCTATTAAGTTTTCATGATTTTTTCCCGCTGTTTTAGTGTAACATGTAAAACTTTTGGCCTTATTTATCACTCGCTGTGGTTATGTGGGATCAGCTTCCAAGAAGGCAATGATTCCTCTCTGATCAGACATCCTTGGAGAACTAAGGCTTCAGGATTATGTTGCAGGGAGCATTCTCCTAATTAAATGATACATGATATGTTTGCCTACGTGAAGCAGCAATCCCTACTGCAAAATATCCTCTAGAACAATATTTTGATGTCTACGCCTTCTGTTTAAATGTTCTGTTTTAATTTCTTGATGGCACTGTGGGAAATACAATGTATGCAGATGTACAAAGTGAGATTTGAGGCATTCTAGGAGTTATTTGCATTTGGGGGATGAATTTTGGTTAATTACTGGCAATTGGGTTCTTTGCCTGTGTGCTTGGGTGGTGCAAAGGTTACATGGAGTACTCCATTTCAAACGAGGGTAGCAAAACCATATAACATGTTGTTCATTGAAATTGTGGTAAAATGATTTGAGTTGGTGCATAATATATGAAAATATCCTTGTTTGGGGTTAAGTAAAAGTTGTTGCAAACAAGGGGATTTAATGCACGTCCCTTAAAGGACCAGTTAATCAGCAGGCCAACATCTGCAGGGATATGATAGAGGAAATAAGAATGACATAAACAAGGACACCAGAATGAGAACTTGAAACCCACACCAAGAAACTCGTTCATCAAAGTCGGAGCCAATGACTTTCAGTGCCTGCACAAATTACAAGAAATGTACTTTTTAGAACTTTACAGTTATTGTGTGCTAGTTGGGCAACATGTGATTTTTATATAGTAGGAGCTGTATTTTTGAATACTGGAGACTTTTTCATGGAGGGCTATTTGACTAAAGGGCTCATGCATGCATAACCCTACAGTGTCGGTGTACTGTCAGAAAGGCACAAATTGTGGTGAAAAAAACAACTGGCCAAGAAAGATTGGATGTTACATTGCATCTTATGCATTTACAACAAAATATTAGAACGAGTGATTAAATGATAAATAAATAAATGAATAGATAGATAAATGAATGAATAATAAGTCTTGTGCTCTGTTTTGATTTAATTTTTCCAGGGAAGCTCTCTGAAACTACAGATTCAGCATCCGTAACAAAACAAGAGTTAGAGCAGTACAGAGGTAAGATTTTGGTAAAAAAAAAATCAGCCCTTATAAGTGACATCTCAAACTTGGTGATAAATGTGTATTCTCTAAATTAACTTTGATGAGTCATTTTATTCAGTTAACCCATCCATGCACAGGGATTATTTTTAGTAGGATCAAATCCCTATTTCATCATTAAAATTGGCAACATATTTTCTTTTAATGACACTTCCAAAAGAATTTTAATGCATTACAAAAAAAAATGTAATTTTTTGGTCAAACATTGCCAATTTGCTCGAGAAATAGTGGATTTTCAATCATTAAAAGCATTGCCAATTTAAAGATTTCTTGATATTTTTCATTTGAAAGAAATCCTGCGATCGACTCATACATTGGACTGTAATAAATATAGGCTCAAATTGAAGGGTAATTTTTTTCTCTTTTGAGCTATTTTCCTTTTTAAAAAAAATCCTAATTCATGAGTTATGATATGAAATGTCATAATTCCCACAAGTGAGGGATTTGTGCATGGATGGGTTAAACACAAGTTACTCTTTCATTTACTTTAAATGCAACCTTTTAATTTATACTGTTTGTTTTGTTATAAAATTAATTGTCAGTAAAACTAGAGTCATTGACTATGGTTATCAATCTATCCCGTCAGTGTCCAACTTTTATGTTTACTTCAAGAACTAATTTTAATGATATTTCTGTTCTCAAAACATGGACATATTAGGATGTTGATGCAAATGAATTTCACATACACTAGAGTACAAGCTGCTATTTTTTGCAAATATCCATTTATAGTAATGCATAGGATATTCAAGATTGTCTCTATATTTACAAATTTTCACCCCATTTATCCCTTTTCTTGGGCTTTACCACGTGACATTTTCATGCACTTATTCCTCTTGTAAATACCAACATTGTTTCATCATGCAGGAAAAGTCAAGTCGTTATCGTCAGATCTCGAAACGGAGCGGAATCTCAGGGAAAGACTGGAGAAGGAGACTAGTCAGTTGAAATCAGTACACCACGAACTAGCCAATGAGAGGACGGTGAAATCCAGACTCGAGGCGGAGGCAAGTCAACTCCAGCGGGACTTGGTTCAAATGGAAGAGAAAATTCAAGAGAGAGTGCAAGCAGGTACGTTATCATCAATTGATAAGAAAATATTTTAAGTGCTTTAAACTTTTTCACATTGAGGCCAATTTTGCATAGGTTTTGAAGATGCAAAATGACAAAGATTTGTGTGTGTGTGTAGCAGGTTAAACAATTGTCTCATGTTCTCTGTCTTTCTGTTTTATGTTTCTGTGTTTGTTCTTTCTTTCTCATTCATTCTCCTTATTTTCCTCCTTTCCTTTCTTCCTTTCTCTCTTGTTTTCCTTCATTTTTTTCTTTTGTTTTTCTCACTCTCTTTGTATCTTTTATAGTGTTGCACGACTAAGTCGCCAAAAGTCGGAGTCACGACTATCGTGGAGGAGTCGCGACTCCAACTTTAGAAATGCAAGAATCGACTCCATGTAATAACATGTGTATGCCATATAAATCAGTCAAAACATCGATAACAATGTGTGGGACTATGGCAAAAAGTAAATTTTTGAATGATCGTAATCATAGTTGAAAGTTGAATTTACTGAAATCGTTGAAGGAGGACACTGAACAGTTATTGTATAGGTTATGGTGTGCTTCCTTTTACCTATTGATCATGCCGACAGAACTGATGCTGAGAGTCGGCAAATAGTCGGAGTCGCGACTTTTGATCGGCGACGAGTCAACTCTCAAAAATCCTGGAGTCGTGCAACACTAATCTTTTATTTATCTTTCTTTTTGTCACTTATATGAAAACTGGCTCAATTTCACATATTTTGTTGTAGTTAGTTTTCGCTGCCACAATTCATCTCAAGCTATTTTGTGCACACATGTGTAAATGTACCATGATTTTAGTGTGTGAATGCTTGGGTCAGCACACAGCAAAAGCAAGCAACTATATAAAAAAATTTAAAACATTGATATGATATTGTTTTCATTGCAACTTAAAAAATTAATTGTTGCCCAGTCTTTGTTGAATTTAGTGGTGTAGATATAATTCTCCGCCCTCTCCAAATTTATTTCCATTTCAAAGCAAATTATTATTTGTTTGTGTGTGTTATCATTTGATGAAATAAAGATGATTTTTTAATAAATATAGTTTGAATCTATTCTTGTTACTATCCAATTCTTGTAATGAAAGCGATAGCTCTAAAGATTAAATACTCTCTGTCTCTCTCTCTTTTCTCTAAGCTAATTGCAAGTTGTTGCATCAGAGAAATGTGCAGAAATTGACTATGACTGCACCAATTTCATTTCCAAATACTTGGCAAATTCATTCATACCTGCTGTCCTACGCGCCACAACATAGCACTGTTAAGTTATCCAAAAATAAATTCTCTCCTGCAAAATTTTTATCAAGAATACTGAAATATTATCAAAACAAGTCATGTGTAAGGGGGGGGGCCAGCAACCGGAGAAAGCATATCGACCTTCTAGATTAGTTTAACTGTTTAAAATATAAATGAATATTGCACTATTTGAAATGGACAAGAACTTAGTTCAATCATGAAAAGATTAACAAAGTACATATCTCGAGATAGAGGGAAGGAGATGGTGAAGATTTCTGTTTTATGCCTCAGCTGATTTATTACAACACTCAGAAGATCTCATTTGATCCCCAAATTGATGATTTTGATGGGGCAAAATAAAAGCAATTAGTGACTGGCTGAGGATATCAACGAATATGCCAAACTAGAAACTACATGTACAAACTGGCGAGGCTACATTTTTTCGCTTTATGGCAAAAAGTCGAACTAGCCGTTGATTGCATCGCATATTCTCTAATTGTGTGCACTGCTGCGATTATTATTGCTCGCTATTTACATGCATTTTGCCACTGACTTTCTGGTGCGGGCCAATAAAGATAAAAATTCGTACCACCGTTCAAAATCGGCGCCATTCAAAATGTTTAAAGTTACGCCATGCTGTATGCTAAACAGAATAAACTAATATATATATGCATCTGTAAATTATTCATTGAAATTCGGACTGCCTACGTGACATTATTCTCATCCGTACTTCACCCGTCCGTTACCTCGTCTTCATTCTATTTTGCTTTTCCATTCAGTGTCGAACTACCCTAAATCTGTCAACCACATCCCCGGTGACAAAGCCAATCACTAAACCAGCACCAAAGCGTCCTAAAAAAAAAATCATATCCTCTCTTCTTTGCTTCTCGTTTTGCTTTATTTGCTGTGCCTGCCAGAGTGTGCATTAATATGTCTAGCTATTTGATAATTTTATGTGCTTGCTTTGCTTCTCTTTTCCTCCTCTTGTATCATTCAATTCATCCCTATCATTTTTAATCCCAACTTGAAATCCATCAAAATGGGTACAATTATCAGTAAAGTTAATATTGAGGATTCATAAGACACTTCATGTAATAGAAATGTTGCCTAATCATGAATTATTTGATGGAATTCATTCATTACATGATGAAGTTATTTGTTTACATTTTTTTTCACAACATCATCTTCACATATAGACATAAATCCTCATTTGTATGCCTCAACTCCAAACATGGTTAGAGGCATTATTAATGCGTGTGTTAATACATAATCCCTGTTTCCCCCCCCCCAAAAAAAAAGGGGGAGGGGAGATTTCTTATAGATTTTATAGAAATAAACTAAAAGTGCAAACACATTCATCACCCCAATAGAGTTTTAAAAAAGGAAGATAAAGGGGGAAGGTAGACATACACTGCAGTGTTAGAATCAACCATTTGCTGTCATTTTGCTGGTTTTCTTTTGTAATATGGTGCTTTCTTTATTCTGGCATCATTTGTAACTTTTTGAGGTAGCTGTATGATTTCTAAATACTTCATATACATTTCCCCCATTCTGATGAACATATAATATACCATTAAGTTCTTAACTCTATTGTGATTCATTCTTGGTGATTGGTGACATCAAATCATAAATAGTCGACTATGCACAGTCTGATGTTGTTATAGTTATTATGTGTGATATAAATTGGTGAATAGTTAACTACATGGACTGACATCATGAAGGTGACCTCAGTCGCTAAAGAGGACCCATCTATAGATCTAGCTGGAGTAGAGCTGTATTATTTTGGTCATTTTCAAAACTAGTTAAAGACGCTACATAACACAGTGGAAGACCCGTTTAAAAAATTGTCGAACTTTGCTATCTGACATACCTGACAGTGTTTGAATGGACAAATAAACACCCTAGAACACAAAAGTTTGGACAGTTATGCTGTCCCTAGTACAATATGTGTAGATACAAATTGGCACATTAATTATTCTCAGCCGATAGGAAATTCTGCAACACAGCAGTCTATGGGGAAAACTGGAATGGTCTCTCAATGATTTTTACTTTTTTAAAACACTTAATAATCGTTATAAACTGCAATTTTTTTCAGGGCTTAATTTTTAGACCGTATCAGATACACTGGTAGCATGGGGAATCACGTAGCTCAAATTTTTAAAAACTGGAAACATTGTTATACAATGCCTTTTACTTGTTGGCTATGTGAACCAGATGTGCCGTGTATTAACTCTATGGAAATTAGAGAATCTTGGAGGCCACAGGTTAAACTACATCAGTTATTCTAAAAACAATGAGGTCATTTCCGGAAAACAAATGTTTTTCACTGAAAAAATAGTGCCGACATGATACTCTTCATGGTAAAATATCATTTCTGCTTGACAACCATTGTTTACTGCTCAAATATTTTTGTATAACAAAGGAATTACTTCAACTCGGTCATCATACCAGTATCTCCTTGCAAAATAATACTAAAGTGATCATGTTTTTGCAGCAATATGACATCAAATGGTTAGCTGAAATAAAAAAATAAAAAAATGGTTATGGATCTTCATGTTCAGTCATCAGTTAGTTAACCTTTTTGACACAGTACTAAGCTGAGGTACTATCAGGTTCATGATGTGCAGTTGACCAAACAGGTATTCAATTCAATGCATTTAAATTCCATTCAACCTTATTTCATCCAAATCTTTAAAAAACATGGGAAATTAGTTTGGGTTCACATACAAAACATCTAAAACAACTGTGATATATCCCCCCCCCCCCCCCCCCCCCCCCCGGAAAAAAAAAAAAAATGGAAGAAATAATATTTAACAGTACGCATCAGTCAAGAACAATAGATAAATTTCAATGAATTTTGTGTGATGGAAGTAAAGATTGCTGTATAAGGCAAAGAGTAACATGAGGTATAAATATGCATGTCTTCCCATCTTCTCCACTATATGTTTTCATGAGATGGTGTACTATTTTTAATGGTGGTGTACTATTTTCCTTGATGGAGAAAGCACTTCCGCAACATCAGTGTACCACATCATCACATCTTCATTTAGGAGAATATTCCCTTTTAACGAGAGGTTATCAATTTTCCTTCATTGTCGGATAAATTAGCGAAATGAGCATTTTTTGATACTTCCTGTCGACGACGTGATTCATTGATAATGAGGCGCCTCAGTCATGTTCATTATAATCACTTTATGTTTGGACAAGCAGAGTTGAAAAATTATAAAAACTGCACATACCTGTGGTTGTGGTAGTTGTGGTTTTAAAGGGTGTCATGATACAAAAATCTAGGGGAAGTGATACATTCTCAAAGTAAGTGATTTTTTCCTGATTCTTAAGCATAGGTGAGTGAAATATACATGGTGGGATGGGGAAACTGCAATTTTATTGAGTTTCAGTATGTTGTGTAAATTGATGATTCAATGGATAAACAATAAACAACCTCCTGTTTTCCTTGTTTATAATGAATCTGAGCTGGATAGTCATAAACAATTTAGCTGTTTATGATATACCTGATGATACGTGGGAGGGACTGGAAGGGGAAGGCCATTTTAACACGGCAGTCTGAGTAACTTAAATGTTACATCATTAACTTTTTGTGTGTCAAGCCTTTTCAAACAATGCCACAATTAGCAACTTTTGGAGTGCAATGTCAACTTAGACAGCTATCCCTCTTTACACGTATGCATGTTGAAGGAAAGTATTGTGTACTAAAGTTGTAGATAACAGTATACCCTTTTGAACAATGCCACTTTTATTTTAAAATTGTTAAGATTTCTGAATTTTGAGAATTAATATGTTTCAAAACAATAGATATCCTCAAATATGTGGAAAATATGTGTATCAGGGCTCAAAATAATTTTTTTTTTCTCACGGGGGCTCTTTTGGCTAGATTTGGCTACAATTTACATTGTGTCTATGGGAATTTTCAGGGGCTCTTTTGACATTTTCGAGGGCTCTTTTTTGCATCACGGGGGCAAATCGTCCCGAGCCCCCATGTATTTTGAGCGCTGATGTGTATTATTCCCTTTTTACACAGAAGTATGTACATGTAGGAAAA
>JZLH01S0096729.1:38488-60834 GCA_001188425.1 Eucidaris tribuloides | reverse complement strand
TGTAAAAATGTTGTGTTCTGCAAGTAATCAACCAGTACTGTGTATTCTCTTTAACCTACCAGAGTTATGGGTGAGGATGACTGTCCCTCTGCTATGTAAAAATGAAAGAACAAATTGTTGATTAGTGTACACAGTTCAAAAAAATTTTGGTTTCTTTTGGTCATTGGGTCCAACAGCATTTTATCTCCATTTTCCAGATACATGTACCTCAACTTGTTAGAGATTACAATTAATTTTATACATGTTTAATTTCATCAAGCTTTTCTTAACATTGCCATGGTACATGTATATATGCATTCACGTTCACATTCACATAAACATTTACATTTACATTTTCATTAATCTTCACATAAATTTACATTTTCATAACTTATAAAAAGTTTTTTCTTGTTCATATTTGCTGTGACATTTGACTTGGAGATTTTGAGATCAATTTAACTTTTTACCTTTATTGATCCCTCACATTTTAAGATTGTATTTCTGCATGTTTTGTCACTGACTGATAAATTTAGCTTCATTGTTTTATCTTCATACTTAAAATTTTTTTGTATATTTCTATATTTGATATTCTGCTTTTGGAGTGGTTTGGGTGATTAAATATTGTGTGGTGCATTGGTGATGGATTTATCGTGTTTTGAACAATTCTTAGCATGTGTTTGAGGGTCTATACAAGACAACAACTCAAATCAGTGTCTAACGGTCACTATAATTCGGCTAATACTTAGTTTCTTGCTCCTTTACTTTGGTAAAGGTTCTCTGATGGTCTTTTCTTTTACATGCCAGTATATTCACCCAATGTTAATTTTTAGGCACGGAAATAAAAAGACACTCAACCTTTAAAGGATTTGTTTTAATTTTCCACCAAAGCATTTTTTACACATTTGATCCAACTAAAGGTAGGTACATAAAAATGCAGTGTTCAAACTTTTGGATTCATTCAAATTCAGCGAGCAATGTGTGGCAACATTACGTAGTTACATTCTGTTTGAATTTTATCAGTGTTTATTTACAAGCAACTTGATTTTTTTAACACCAAGGCTTTTTAGCTCACCTGAGCCAAAGGCTCAAGTGAGCTATTGCGATCGCTTTTTGTCCGTCGTCCGTCGTGCGTCGTGCGTCGTGCGTCGTTCGTCGTGTGTCGTGCGTCGTGCGTCGTTCGTCGTGCGTAAACTTTTACACATTTTCAGCTTCTTCTTCAAAGTGCATGATTGGATTTGGCCCAAACTTGGCAGGAATGATCCTTAGGGGGGTGGGGATTCAAGGGTCCTCAACTGGTACACCTGGGCCAGGGCAGGGCCCTAAAGGCCAAAAGTAGGTAGTTTTCAAACATCTTCTTCTCTAGATCCAGAAATAGTTTAGTTAAGCCACTTTGTGTGTAGGATACCTCTATATTGTGCTGAATTAATGTTCCTATGACAATGCCCAGGGTGGCCCGTTGCGCCCCAAGGGGGGCAAAAGTTTGGGGTAGGGGCCTATAGGAATAACTCACATTCACAATCAATGGATTTAAACCAAACTTGGTGGAATGATCCTCAGGTGGAGGGGAAGAAGGGTTCATGGAATGGAACACCAGGGCCCCCCCCCCTGGGGGGGGGGAGACCCATAGGCCCATAAGGCCCAAACTAGGTAACTTTCTAACCACAAGCGCCATTGTAACCAAATTTGGGTGGTAGATGCGCAACAGGACCTCAATGTTATTTGGGGGTCAAAGGTCACATATGTAGGTCAAAAGGTCAAATGTTAAGATACTAGGCGTGCCTTGTTTTTGTAAAACGGATGTTAGAATTTAATTTAACTTGGCAAAATCAGCTATATGGCAACGGGATGCCAAAGTTTTTCAACTGGTTCATTTGGCTACGTTGGTGCCTAGATTCAGCGGCTCCAAGGGGCCAAACTATATGTATAACTGATGTTTTTTCTATGGGTACCATAGAGAGTTTGCGAGACCTCAGGTGAGCGTCGTGCCCCCCGGGGCTCTTGTTTAAGACGGCTGCACATTTATGTGAATCTTAACATGATACATGATTTTTAGCTTATTTGGTCGATAAGTTTATTTTTTGACATGGGTGTGCTAATCATGGACACACCATCTGTTGAGAAAAAAAGTTGTTAACAATCTTCAGTCTTCCTGAATATGGACATGATAAGAAGCTCACCAAAGATTCTGACACAAGACTCAAATCTCTGTAGCTACAACTAGTCACTCGTAACTGACATCTCTCATAGTCATAGTCATAGGAAGTGTCATCTTTCACAAACTGTAAATGAAATACAAATACGCTCCCTCTTCAACTAACAAATACCATTTTGTCTATTTTCTTTGTCTTTTTTTCATTGCAGAAAAAGCAAATCTGAGCAGGCAATTATCGGAAACAGAAGCTGAACTTACGAGGTAATTACGAAATAAAGTTTGACATGGTCTCATGATTGAGTCATGTACTTTATAACTGTTCTTTTCTGCAAAAAAAAGTGTGGAAATAATAATAAAAATTCCAAGTAATATGCAGCTAAGAAAAACCCATACCACATCTTGTGATAATCCACATTTATGTGTTTAAATGTGAGAGAGATTTTTAATTATTTTGCTGTCAATTATTACCAGTATTTATTTTCGGGGGTAGCAGCAGAAGAAATGTTCGATTTTTGTGACGATGTAGGTTGTCATAGTATTTCATGGCACGTATTGTTGGGTGTAACTTCGACGTGATCACACATTTTGCATCATGATTTTTGGAATGAGGCATGGGAAAACTGACAGCAAATAAATGAATATTGAAGTAAATAAATCAATAAATGAATGAAAGAATTAAATGAGTATTTAAATTGATTAGTCAATCAATCAATCAATTAATATATCAATAAATCAATACATATATAAATAAATACATAGCTGATCAATAAATGAGTAAATGATTAAAAAAATAAAATAAATAACCATGTTACTACAGATAAACATAAAGGTATATGAATAAATAGATAATAAATGAAATAGATTAACAAAGAATTGCATAATGAATAAATAAATAATGAAATTTAGAAGTGAATAACAAATAATGAATAAACAAATGAATATATTAACAAAATATATAAATAATAAATTAATAATTAATGTAATTAATGGAAAGAAAAGCCTTTCTCTGACCATTCTGATCACCAATCTGTTGTTTATTGTTGCTACAGCTCGCGTCACGATGCTCAGAAGCAGAATCAGGAGGTCAACAAACTTCAGATCCTACTGAAGGAGTCGGAGTCGGAGAGGACGAGGCTGTCGGACTGGAAGTTTGGCTGGAATAAAGAGATGAGGGAGGTCAAGAAGGAGAACGAGAAGATGAAGAAGGAGGTCAGTACGGGTCATATCAAATATATCGTCGTTTGTCTGGCAGAAGGCCTTAGCAAATGTTCCCAGCAGAAGGGCCTTTACAGTAAATTTTCTCAAATTACAGTAAATTTTCTCAAATTTGAGAAATATTTCCTGATTTAATATTTGCACTTAACAGACTGACAGAAGGATCTAAGAATATCACACTACTTTGATTTCATGTGAGAAGAGCCAGTGAGTTTACAATTAACGGCAATTAAAGGTTAGTGACATGATTGGGAACACTTGAAAATGCCTCAAGAACCAAATCAGTTGAAATATATACCAAATATACACCGGCAGTAGATCTCCCAGGTGGAAGGATTTGTCTCTAATTTGTTTGCTTAAGGAGAATCAAGTATGAACATACTAGTATTGTAATTTTATCGTGCCCCAATAGATACAGAAGCCATAGAGAGCTACACATTAGGATTGCCTGCCACAAGGTATATTGACATTATTTATTTTAGAATGAGCCAACATTTGACTACAAGATTTTCACAGCAGAATCCTTGTATAGATTATTTGATTCTAGAATAGTTTCAGCTTAAGTTGAGGACTACCCCCAATCATGTCATTTGCCTTTAAAGGTTAAGGCCTTTCTGCCGGAACATTTGCCAGGGCCCTTCTCGCCAAACAAGCAACGACATAATCTTTATTCACTCAAATTCATGTCATATTTACAATAACGTATAATGTTGGAAAAAATTATTTTAAAAATACATGTGAACATACACAGAACCCCCCCCCCCCAAATACTATATATACTAGCTCTTTTGCAATAGCTGCTATATTCTAAGTTTGGCTGGAATAAAGAGATGAGAGAGATCAAGAAGGACGTCAGTACAGGTCATATCAAATATAGAATCTTTATTCGCACAAATCCATGGCATATTCACTATTACATATAACTTGGGAAAAAATGATTTAAAAAATACATATAAACATACTTACTTATGCTGTCCACACATCGTTGGGATGTGTGATAGCTTCCACTTCACTACATCTCGCCACAGCTTCCGATCTCAGTTATTCTGTTGGCTTGGTTGAGTGTTTGGATGTTTCTGGAAGCACAGTTCGTTTTGACACAATCAATCCATCTTTTGGCTGGTCTTCCCCTTAATCTGTTGTCTTTTACATTTCCGTGGAGTACAATACTTGGAAGTCTACTAATATCCATTCTACAAATACATGTATGTCTGAAGAACCTAAGCCTATTTGTAGTAGTTTTTGTCAGTAGCTGACTCCTTGACATTTAGGATGGGTCTTATGTGCTTGTTTCTCAGTCGGTCCAGTCTGGTTACCCCCATGATTTTTCTGAGGCAATGCCGTCTCATATGTATAACCATACAAGCATAAACATACAAGCATATAAACATACAAACATATAAACATACATGTACAAAAATAATATGCTATATACACTAGGTCTTTCACAATAGCTGAAATGTTCTAAATTACATGGATTAATCATTAATGTACAAAATAGCACCAAGCAGTCACACCGTACCTGCTTTCCCGTTTATTATCAGTCAGTTGACTTAAAAAGTCTCAGAAAAGTCCTGCAAGAGGTAGTTTTTTTTTTCACAAATTGGTGACTGATGGTGAAGTGGGTATATGCGCATATGAATATAGTTAAAAATATATGTGGCCTGTTGCCACAAAGCACACCAAAAGTTTGAAAAATACACATTGTGTTTTTCATCCAGTCTTCAACTACGGACTCTGAGCTCTAAAATGGTGAAATATTTGTAAAGGATCGACGAAGCAAACCCATGTAATACATTACTTGCAAGTGTGGACTGTCACATGAGGTGTTATCAGGAATAGGGAGAAAAATAACCTCAAAGATATTGCTCATTAATTTGGGATTTCAAGAGCTCATTCCTCGGTGGGGTATTGAAGGTAGAATAAAAATACCACACCAAACGGCAAGAAATTCTTATTGGATAAAGATGAAAGTTTTAACCCTTTATGCATGTAATCCTTCTCTTGATTCAATTCTTCAATGTCAGACACTTCAAAATCTTGAAGGCACAATTGGTTGTTTCCCAGCATTGCCTAGTTTCTGCGGCAAAGTTTTCCAGCTCCCGCCAAAAACATTGATAAAGTTAATTCTGAAAAAAGTCATATGTATCAGTCACGTCGACCCTTTAATTATGATAGGTGATTTAATGTATGGCCTTTCAGAAAATTACAACATTCCCAAATCACATTTTCCAACCCAACGTGAGCTCCAGTATGCTGGCCCATGCTGACCACACAGTATTTTTGCCACATCTAAGATGGATAGATAAACAAAGAATCAAACTATGGATTTGGAAGGTGATTTAACCCTATTTTAACTGGGCTATTTCAGACCGCGTTTTTACGGGGGGGGGGTCAATTTGACCCCCCTGAGATCTCGACCGCCGATTGCGCGATCGCCGCGAAAATTGCATCGCGTAGACCCGGATGTAAACTACACGACTGTGTAGTAAAATTTTCAAAAAATTCATATTTCTATTTTTATATATTAGATTAGATGCAAATAAGTGTATGAAATTTTTGCTTTCGGCTATAACTCACTAGAACAGGTATAGAAATGCTAATTTTTGTGAAGATCAAATTTCATTGTACATTTCTAAAAATATTAACAAAAACATTTGCGCGAATTGGAATTAATTTCTTATGTATTGTTATTGTTTTTGAGAATTCTTATGTATTTCTTGTTTTTTCGACCTTCATTGTTTTTCTATTGTTTTTTTCATGAAATTTTGGGGACACTTTTTGCAATTATAAACAGCCATAAAATAATATCATTTCACCAGTAAAAGCAGAAATAATCATACATTTATGATTTATGGCTGAAAACACAATTTCCATTGATTTGTACACAAAATCACGTTTTTGAGCAATTTTGGGGTTGACATGCATGTATAAAAGTCACGCAGCATCGTAACGGTATGTCCGATTTTCGCGTAAATAGTCTCAAAAGATGCGCAAGACTTGAAGTAAAAGTCGGCGATCGACGCGGTGAAAAATTTGCGCGGCGGCATGGTCGCGAAATTCGTCGAGGGGGGTCAATTGAACCCCCCCCCCCCCCCAGTTAATATAGGGTTAATGTATGGCCTTTCAGAAAATTACACAATTTCTAAATTACTTTTTTGAACCCAATGTGAGCTCCAGTATGCTGGCCCATGCTGACCACATGGTATTTTTGCCGTATCTAAGAAATTGTGAAGTCATGTCGCTCCTTGTAAGGCTGCGAAACGGGTAGTGTTAATGATTTTGATGGACTTGGATTGGAGTAGATGTCATGAATTGGAATGTCACGATAATGTTTTCTGCTACACTAAAGCCCAAGCAGATCTCCAATAGGCTAAGACTCTCGAAAAACGGAACAGCCAAAACTACAACATCACTGTCCACTGTGCGGATATAGGCAGTTTTATGCCCTTGCTCAGCAGCATGTGACAGATGCAGGAGAATTCTGGTGTTGCCCTCTGAATGGTTGCATGGCTGCAGTTTTACAAGGTCACAATTCCTGTTTGATGTCACGGTCTTGGAGTGAGTGCTTAGAAGGAGCTTTCCGCCCATATCAATCTTCGATACCAATCTCCTGATGAATGAGAACAGCTCCTGTTTGTTATTGTCATTTTTAGGAAGCCACTTTCCTATTCACGCCTTGGGATTTGAGAGCTGCAATCCCCAAGTTTTGTCCTTGGACAATTTCCACGCCTTTGCTGCATGAGGGCTTTCAGGTTATTTTCCTCGGAGTAATAATCCCAAACAGCGTTGATGCGTTCAGTATCACTCTGTATTTGTGCCTCCAGATATGGAACAATGTGAAGCTGCCCATACCCATTGAATATCTTCGCTGTTGTGCACTGGCATAAATCCCGGAAGGATGGGGGAATATATTTCCCCCCCCCCCCGTCACATTTCAATGAAAAAACTAAATAATTCTTATATTAATTAATCATTGATAAAAATTGCTATGTAGTGATATTTTCTATCTTCTGTACTTTCAGGTTTAACCTAATCAGGCTGGGCTTTTTTGGCTATGCTATATCTGGGGGGGGGGGGGGGCGATTCTGCCCCCCCCCCCCCGAGATCTCGGCCGCGACCGCGCGATCGCGCCGAAAATCGCACGCACGTCACCCATACACGTAATGTACGAGATGGTATAGTTAATTACCCTAAATTAATTTCATATTAATTAATTATGCTAATTTATGCATAAAAGCATAATTAAGCTGTAAATCATTAATTAAAGCTCAAAGTGCTAATTTTGGTCTAGACTCTCTTTAATGTTCTTTAGCAAAGTACTTGAAAAAAAATCCGGAATCGAAATGAATTTCCTATGTATTTCATTGTTTTGTGAATTTCTTATGTATTTCTTTGTTTTTTTGACCTTTTGTTTTCTATTGTTTTTTCGATGAAATTTGTCGGAGACACTTTTGCGATCATAAAAGCACAAAATTACTTATTTCAACCAGTAAAAGTAAAAATAATCATACATTACGAATTTTGGCTGAAAAACAATTTGTATTGAATTGTACAAATCACGTTTTTGAGCGATTTTTGGGGTGACATGCAAGTACAAAATGTTACGTAACTTCGGAACCGCGTACCCGGACGTCGCAAATTTGGTCTTAAAAGATGCGCGAGACTCGAGAGAAAAAGTCATGAAACGCCGCGGCAATTGCTTTTCGCGTTGCAGACATATTGCGCGAAACGTCTAGGGGGGGCGGATTCCGCCCCCCCCCCCCAGCCTTTTTAGGGTTAAGATCATTCAATTTCATTTCTGAAAAACCTCACTGCTACCATATCCAACACCACCACAGTAGCATGTTTGGCAGCATCTGCAAGCTCAGTGGGTACATTGAGGCATTGAACAATGTCATACTTTGTCCCAGATTGCAGCAAACCTCTATCTGCGAGACTCAGTGGTTCTCTTTCCTTTTCAAACCTTAAGAAGTCTGCCATGTCAGTGTGGGGACGCGACTGTAGTGAAAGGAAAGTTGCATGACTAGGGTCATGTTCTGTTTCTGTACGCCTTTGTCCCACCTGCTCTTTTTTCGTGTCAGGTTGGATAGCAAAGGTTAACAAGTTGTTGCGTGGAAAGTTATCGTTTATTGGCATTGATACCATTGCTAACCTTTCATTGATATATGCCGCATGGAGCACGAGGCCAGTTTCCCGGATGTGAGATGGAGAGGTAACAATTGCCTGTTCCATGGCATCTTGTGTATCAAGCACTACTAGTTCTTAACTTGTAGAAAGGAAAGGTTTGCCCAGCTGTTTTGTCATATTAATGATCAAGAGTATATTCTTTTGAAACTTGGCTTAAAAGCACGATTTTGGGTCGTGTGCAGCCCCAAACTCTTTGCCTTTTCTTGCGCAGTCAGCTCCAGCCAACATGAATAGTGCTAGGGTTTCTGGGTTTACATATAAATGAATTTCATTTGAATGAATCTAGAAGCAATGCATCCAAGAACACTATGAACAATTAAATGCATGAATGCACGTGTGCACTTTTTGAACAGCAATTCAATATCATCCAGTTTTAATTGGGAGAGAGTATAATTCAAGAGATGGATACCTGCATTGTGCACCACCTTAAAGGTCATATTTTGTAAATTTTTAGTTGTTGCAAATTGTTCATGTTCATATTGCACCAGATTATATCACAATAATCAACCTAACACTGCATCATACTTTTGTAGAAAAGTAAAACGTTCTCCCCTATTTATAAAATTAAGTATTCGTTTTATGAGGTAAAGTGAGAGTTAAAAGGACTTATGTAGGCTGCATAATTTGGCCAAATTAATTAGTATTTGTAAGAATCACAAAATTCTGATCCCCTAAGAAGCTTTATATCGAAACCCTCTAAATTCAACAAGCTGGCTCAAGTGTGGGTTTTTTTAATGTGTAGGATAAAGTGGTTGTTATAAATGACCAAATAGGTGGTAATATTAATCTTCCTACTCACCAACCTTGTGAGACTGGTGTAAGTAGTTGAACTGGGACGCATATGGAGATAGTCGGGGCTGGTAGGCTGCCGACGGAGTCCTGGCGAAAGGTGGCAGAGATTCGCCCGGAGATGCCACGTGAGCTCCAGGGAAAGATCTGTTAGCATTGCTCTAAGCCCCGCGGAAAATGATCCGTAAATGCAAATGTTCAGATGTTGCACAAATCCTGAAAACAAAGTACAAAATAATCCAGGCGATCACAGTGCGTAGCTTTGCGAAATTACGCATAAGAAAGTCAGCAAATTTTGCAAACATGCAATGTCCGAAAATGCATGCATGCAATAAATCCAAAAGTTATAAAGTGGTATAATTCTGGGTGGAAAAATTGTGTGTAGCGACTAGACTCCTAAACTGTGGCTCGAAACATGATGTTAATGTGGTGAAGTCCAGTGATGCAATTAATTCAAGAATTCAGTGATGAAATTCCGTACGTTCAGTGACTTGGCGAGAAATGATGTTCCTTGGTGAAGCCAAAAATTTAGAATGTCTGTCAATAACAATTTTAGGCAGTCAAATGAAAATAAAGTGGTATTTCACCAGCGAAGCAATTTGTATTTACTGATCGGCTTGATCAGGGCAAAATACTGAGATAAAATACACAAATCACTACAAATGTATGGCAATGTAAATTATGTAGGGCAAAATGCTAACATCAAATCAATGCAATAACTTCAGAATTGGATTCTCCAACCCTGAAAATCATAAACTTTCATCATTGTGGACCTTTTTGATTTGAAACTATACCTGACATTGGCTTCAAAGGCAGCCATATTGGATTTTTAAGAAAATGGCGCCCTTCTTGGCGCCCATCAAAAAAATTGATGGTATGGTATGGTCAACATATGGACCAACTTTGGTACTTTTAAAATAATCTGAACCAAACAACTATTGTGTCCTAACATCCGTGACTATTAATACAGGATTTATGTGCATGCCTGTTGTGTCAAAAAATTCTCAAAATGTTTTTCTTTTCTTTTTTTTTCTTTTTCCCCATCAGTTATTAAATGCTGAGGCAGAATTAGTCAGGTTACGAGAAGAGAATGGCAGTGGTGGTGGTGACCAAGGAGAGGTCGACCGGCTAAGACAACGTCTTGAAAAGTTAACGGCAGACCTCAACAATGCAGCAGCCGGCACTAAGCCAGTAAGTCTTCTAGTATTTACCTCACTGTAATTTGAACTGTAATGCGAAGCTACTTCTAAAACTTCAGTAGACCTGTTTACCAACATATTCAAATTTTATGCATGCTTTTTGAACAAAGGGTGTTCTTGACAACTTCAAAGCTTTCCACAGGCTTGCCAGACATAGCAGTGAGCAATGCTGACTGGATTATATTTGTAGTTCACAAGTCTACAATGGGGACTTTGGCCCTTGTAAATTCACCCATTCCATTATGTAGTAAACAGGTGTGTTAACAGATCAAACTATAGTAAAAATGAGAATAGAAAACAGTTTAAGCTGCAGGATAAAGACAAGAAGAAAGAAAGAAATGACATAAGAGTAATTACTTCACATATGCCTTAAGTAATATCTGTTCTCCAAGGGTTATGTAATCTAAAACATACTAGTTTATAGCTCAACATCCAACCCATTAAAATGATGGCAGGGTGAATATTGCAGTAGTGGAGTGAGGACACTGATTTTATCAGTATAATACAAATCAATGATTGATGGAAAAGTATTTCATTGCTCTTTAAAGACGCTATATAACACTGTGGAAGACACGTTTAAAAAATTGTCAAACTTTGCTATCTGACATATCTGACAGTATTTGAAACACCTTAGAACACAAAAGTTTGGACAGTTATGCTGTCACTAGTACAATATGTGCAGATACAAATTGGCACATTAATTTCCTATCAGGCGATAGGAAATTCTGCAACACAGCAGTCTATGGGGGAAAGCTGGAATGGTTTCTCAATGATTTTTACTTTTTTAAAGCACTCACTGATCGTTTTAAACTGCAATTTTTTCAGGGCTTCATTTTTAGACCATGTCAGAGACACTGGTAGCATGGGGAATCATGCAGCTCAGATTTTTTAAACTGGAAACACTGTTATACAATGCCTTTAATCAAATGATGCAGCAAGCAGTTACCATGTGGTTCCATGTTATGTGGCACCGTCTTGTGTCCATTAGAAGTAAAGTTGTATAGTAATGGTGCTGGCATTATACGGACATAAATTAAGCAAATGTCGATTGGTAGTAGTGATGTTGAAGTTGTTATTTTAAGGCTTGTATTGTTGCATATGCCCACTTAAAGACACTATATAACATTGTGGAAACCACATTTAAAGAATTGAGAAAAAGCTTGCTATCTGACATATCTGACAGTGTTTGAATAGACAAATAAACACCCTAGGACACAAAACTTCAGACAGCTATGTTGTCACTCGTAAACTATGAACAGATGAAAATTGGCACGTGAATTATTGTCAGCTGACAAAAATTCTGCACTACAGCAGTCTATGGGAGAAAACTGGAATGGTTTGCTCATTAATTTTTTCACTTTTTAAAAGCACATAATGATCATTTTGAATTGCAAGTTTTTCAGAGCTTCATTTCTACACCTTATTAGAGACACTAGTAGCATGAGGAAATCGTGTAGCTCAGATTTTTCAAAAGGGAAACTTTGTTAAACAATGTCTTTAACGAAACATTTTGCAGAAGAAGTGTTTTTTAACATTGGAAAGTGCACTACTACACATAAGTTATACACTTTTGACACCTGGTATTTTTTTATCTCTGTTTCTTTTTCCCTCAGATGGTCCAGATGAAGTGGTTACCGGTCTGTGTTATAGTTATAGCCATCCTAGCAGCTGTGTTCCAGAGCATGTTTGCCATGTGGATAGAAGTATGACCAACGGCAAAAACTTGACCAGACGTAAAATCCTAGTACCACCATCATCATATCACCTTTTGAGTAAAAAAATAGATAAATTAAAAAGAGATAGATATATAGATTTATAGTTGTTTGTTTGAGATTTTGTTTTAATTCATCCCACTTTTTTCAGGGACCATTTTGATGAAATGTGAGTGTGAGAATAACTCATCCCACCATACTTCTCCATAAAGATGTTATGCTCAATGTTGGGGTCCTTTCAGGAAAATATATTCTGCTTTCGACTGTATATTGTATGTGGGTCATTTCACTGTCTCATGCCACATTGTCGTTGGGTTGATGAAACATTGTATCTTAGTTTCTGGTGAAAATGAGAGTACATTTTGGATTTGAACTGAGAAGTGAAAATAACTCACCCCTCGTGTGTAGTCCTTCATAAAGATGTTATGCTATGGAGCTGGGGTCCTTACAGAAAATATATTCTGCTATCTACTGTATCTTGTGTGTGGTTCATTTCACTGTCTCATGTCATGTCGTTAGTGGGTTAACTAAACGTATCTCAGTTTATGGTGAAAATGAGAGACCATTTGATGAGAAGTGAGAATTACTGTGTACACCATATATTTTGCGTACGTATATTTTTGCGATTTTGCCTCAAGATGGGGAATTCGCGAGAGTATATTTTCGTGATTTAATTGCATTTGCATTTACTCTGGACAGAAATGTCAGAAAGTGAAAAAATTTTGCGTTTGGTAAGTTGCGAAATTCGCGAAAATAAAACCACCGCAAAATATTCAGCACATACAGTACTCGCCCCTCTTCCATAGTCCACCATACAGATGTTATGCTATAGAGCTGGGGTCCTTTCAGTAAATATATTCTGCTGTCTACTATATCTTTGTATGGTTCATTTCACTGTCTCATGCCATGTTGTTGCCTTGGGCGGGGGGGGGGACCAAAAACATTATATCTCAGTTCCTGTGTGAAAATAAGAGACCATTTGATGAGAAGTGAGAATTACTCACCCCTCCTCCATAGTCCACCATACAGATGTTATGCTGTAGAGCTTTTTTAAACTGTTGGAGACTAAGAAGAAAGCCTGGGTCTATGGAAAATATGTGTTATGTGGTGACTTACGTAAGAGAGAAGCAGTCTCATTCATTCAACTTTAAAGCAGTCATGTTTTGGATCTCTTGAACATTTTAAACATTTTGAGATGCAAAGTTTTGTCACGTCAGCTGTGTTCTGCTGTTTTTTTAAGGATGATGAAAAGGATTCACATTAGTATTATCTCTATCTTTAGTTGCTTGAACGTAATCTTAACCAAGATTTCTCTGTGATACAAAAAAAAAAAAAAAATATATATATATATATATATATATATATATATATTTATATATATATATATATATATATATATATATATATATATATATATATATATATATATATATTATATATATACCAAATATAACAAACTAGAGATGGATCAAGGAAATTGAAAAACTAACTTTAAAAAGAACAGAAATGTCAATTCTACCTACATGGAATATTCCAGCAAAACAATTATTGTGTGTGTGTTGACCCAGCAATAAAATATACCAAACACTGCTAATTGTATGCAAACTGAGCATACTTCCATACAATGTAACAGCCATGTGGAGTGAAATCGTGAAACTGTAAAAGGGGAAATTTTGGGGGCTATTAACTTTTTTGCACTTGGAGAGTTTGGTGAGATTTTGCATGTATTTAATTCACGGACAGCCAAAGTGCAGAGCAACCAAGAATTACCTTTGCAAAAGTATTTGTGTTGTTTTCATTTTGAAATTAGCATCTGAAAGTGCAAAATGTGCAAAAAATGTCCTCACTGCGAAAAATTTTGTATTTACGGTAAACAGAAGTGCATTTTGGTATGTTGTGGATCATTTTGGGCACCTCATTTGAAGATGTGTAAAAGCACAGAAAATGGCATTCTTGTAAAACAGATCTAGAATTTGTATCACTGAGAAATCTTGGCTTTATTGTTGGTGATATGTGATACATTTATTACACATTTGGCCCTTGCTCATCCGCCCATCTGTTAGTAATAATACTTATATTTCACCTAAAATTCAAAAGTTTATAGGCACTGTAAAACCTCCAGAAACATTAAAAAACCTCCGATATCCCTAGTATATATTCTTCAGTTTTCTTTTCATATCCACCTAAAAATCATACGGGACGTGGAAAACATTTCCATTTCATTTCGTTTCATTTTATATAAATTATAAAACATGACAGGGTGTTATCACTATATCATGTTAACAATTAAACACATTATTACTTGTATAAATCCATTTGAATTTCCTAGAAATATCATTATATTAGCATAATATTAGCTCTGTTTAAAAAATGGGAATGAATTGGCAGTTAGGCAAAAATTTAAAATTTTGTATTTTTGTCATGATTGGATGGAAAATTAAAAGACCTTCATTTTGATGTATTTTAATTTAAAATAAACTTTGATCTAGTTTTTCATGATAATACCAGAAAACAAACAGCATATCAATCAAATTGTCTGAATATGAAACAGCAATTAGAGTCTAACAGATTAATAATACACTGCGTATTGTATTATGTAGAGCCCTTATATAAGCACACTGGCGTGGCATGATGTAATCGTCTGAGCAAAAAGGGCATATCATCATGTAACAGTAAAATGAGAAAGATTACATGCAGAAAATAGGAGTAAGCATGAAAGACCATAAAATATTTGTGATAATTCAGTGATGTTTTGATAGGTAACAACATACAGTCAACTTCTCCTTAGTAAAATCTCAGGGGACCCTGAACAAAATATCAGTCACAGATTTGTCACATTTATTATGTTAGAGATAAAGGTATAGGAAAGTGGCTGTTCAAAGTATCAGGATTATACGTGGAGGTGGGGGGAGGGGGATTAGAAAGAGCAAAGAGGATATTTATTACATCCGTTTGTTCAAGCTGACAAGCAGAGATCAAAAGGTCAATTCATTAATGATCATCAAGAATGACATTAGTTGTTTTGTAGCCACTTCACCTGTGTCAAATATGTCAGAAATACTGTATGCAAAATTCGAAACAGAAATTTGTAAATAAGAAGACCTATTTAAAAAAAAAACGAGGTGCTGTGGCGAGATTGGCGTGTGCCTGCTAATTGTAGGTCTGAAGTTCGAGTCCAACACCTGGTCAGAGTTAATGTCCTTCAGCAAGACATTTTTATCTGATTTGCTGCTCTCCAACCTAGAGTACATGTATAAATGGATACCTCGTAGGGTGAGAATGGCTTAGTTTGTCTGAATTGATGCATCTCCTTGGCAGATGAGCTAGGAATATTCCCCAGGGAGTGGAATTGGTGCACATCTTTGTGCAGGTTAGAACTGTATCCAAGTGACCAGAGTAATAATATCCAAGTGCATAGAGACTGATGTCATTGGTATTATGCACTTTATCAGAATGGACTATTATTAGTAGTATTAAAAAAAACAGAGCAAATTGGGAATGTCAAAAATATTTGAGATAGGCAATAATTTGACTTGTGCGAGGTCGGCTTAAGCAGAGTCATCGGTATTTTGAACATTTCTGTATGTTGCGGTTAGCAAAGTTTGGTTCAGTTCTTAAGCTGCTGCATTGCTGCAATCGTTTCAGTAAGGCATAGCTCATCAGAGTTTGTTTCACTGCTTTCAAATTATTTTATCCACTGCATGAATGGAAAACAGTCAGTATTTGCTGATACACTGCAGGTGTCGTACTGTAAAATGTGCTGACGTAATGAGAAAATGATGCTATGTCCATTCAAATTGTTTACTTGTTTGGTCTTTGCAATGGAACGTAATGGCATGGTGGGTGAGGCTTTATTCATGTTTGTATGTCTTTTTTTTTGGTTAATTTTGCTTGTGTTGCAATTTGATTTAATGAAAAATTTGTGTTTAGAAAGTGTGATAGTTTATCTTCATTGTTTGTCTTACCAAAGCTGTGTCGAGGTTTTCTATGTATTTTTTCTTTCTGTAGAACACAAAACTTTGATTTTTGTTTAATAAGTGGTGCTAGAATCACAGAATATACAGATATCATTGATATGTTTGGGAATGAAGTACGGAAAGTATTTAGAGACCTGTTTTACTTTCTTTATTAATCAGTTGAAGTTACATAACAACACAACACTGTCCCGACACATAGAAAAAAATGTATATCTGTGTTTTGTTCAAATTATTTTAATCAAGTTTAATTCACAATGAGTAATAAAGCAATTATAAAGAAGTACTGAAATCTGTTATGATATCTGTAAATTGATATATTTTTCATATTACTTTTCTGAAGCTCATCTGCATTGGCAATGTACAGTAGTTAAAAGAGAGTCATGTATGCTGTACTTCAGAACTGAAAAATCGAGCTGGTTTGTAAGGGTCCTTAAAAAACAGTTATGGTATTAGTCTTACTAGGCATAATCTAATGTATTTGAGTGTGCGTGTGTGTGAGTGTGTCTGTGTATGTGTGTGTGTGTATGCGTGTGTGTGTGTGTGTGCATTTGTACGTATCTATGTGTGTGAGAAAGACTACTTGACAGATAGTAATTGATACCATAATTTCGGGCAATAAAAAATGCTGTTAAACTGGGTATCCCCAGCTCTTTTGAGTTTTGCAATGGGAGTGAAGATAAGTCAATTGGCGTTTGTGCCTATAAGCCATATTTCACTATTACATATGATATTCGCATATAGGTCTCATACTAGTTATATAATATTTGTGCATTAGTAGGTCACAGATTAAATAGCGATATAAAGTATCAAATTTGTTACCGTATTTTTGACTCTTATTCAAAAGGGAGCTAACAAATTGTGCACTCTTGAATTTGTATTTGGTGGCTATGGTAATATGTACATGTGATCTTAAATTATATGACAAAAAAAGAGAGAATTGGTAGTCTTTGTAATAGCCTTCTATACCAAGGATCTTATCAGAAAATAGAAACATGAAAATAAAAATGTCACCTTGTACATGAACACGTAAAATTGTTTGTAAGTTTTCTAGGATGTCCAAGCAGAATTTAAATAAACATATATTGCTAAGACAACTTATATATACTTGTATTTTCATGTCAATAAGATGTACAAAATATCACTGACAACTTGTAAGGAGTCATGCAAATTGTATAAATTTATGTTTGATCTTTGTGTGAAAAAAAGAATATTCTAATATTTTTTATTTGTCTTCATTTATATTTATTGTCATAAAAAAATTTGTGTGTATGTTTGTACATTTACAGCGTTGATTCGAGATAACAATACTTGATTTTCGTGTGATTTATTTGGCATAAAAACAAAATGCGGTCTGCACGAAATGTGGCTATAGCTAGCTGCAAACACAATATGCTATTTCCAGAATCCCCAAGTCCACTAGTGGAAAGGCAAAATGCTATACTATTTTTTATTTAGTGGTATTCAATAATTGCTAATCCGAGTATTTAAAGAATGCAGAAGGAATTATATTTACCTGACTACTCATACTGTCAAAGCTGGTTCCATGAATTCTGTATTCATATTGTCACTGCAGATTCTGAATTGAATTGAATGATATAATTAGCGATACCACATTTGCGGAAATTTCTGGATTTTCCTGGACATGTTATTCTTCCGGTATTTCCAGAAATTTCCAGATTTACTGATTTTTTTCATAAAGAGGAAATTTTTTTAGTATAAACTTGAGAATTTTGTTAGTTTTTGCAACTCTTCTTGGTTGTGAAGGCAATGTAGCAAAATTTGGGGGCCTGTCCGGGAAGCAATTACCTTAAATAAACTTTGTTTATCCCTCAGGCTCGTTTGCTCCACTCTCTCGTGCGTGAATTTCAGGAAATTTGGAATACTTCCTGTGGTATCTCTGTATAATTCACTAAAAAAATGGAGCTTTTTATTGGGTCATCAACACTGGTTCTTCTTTGGATCCCCTGACAGATGTGGAATATGTAGCATATTTGCTGAAATAGTTTTGAAAATAATAAACTTGGAAGTGTAAAGTGCTAACTTGGATATATGAATTCATGCAGTGCAGAAAAGAAATATGCACAAAGTCATTGTGTGATATTTAATGTGTGTTTGGGATTGAATGTTTCGGTCATAATGAATTTAATGGAAGTCGGGAAGAGAAAAAAAAAATCAAACATTAACATTTCTTTGTTTTACAGTGGTTTTCTGAAATCATATATTTGTTGAAATGTAATATGGTTGGGCTGTACAAACCATTAATGTCTACAGCGGTAAAATGTACTGTCGTAAATTATATGTACGGGCATAGCTATATAAAGATTACAAATTCTACAAATAAGCTATTTACACAATTGGTATTGGACTAATATTTCATATCATCTTCAATGTTAGAATATGAAAGTGCACAAATAATGCAGAATACTCAGTGCAAAGTAGCAAAGAATATTTGCCCATTTGGAGACAATGTTTAACCCTTTGAAAATTAAAAGTTTCAAAATGGCATTAAAAGTGTCAAAATGGCAGGCTTTGTGTTGGTCATGTATGGTGTAATTAAAATCAATCAAATGTATTTTGTCTATTACAAAAAAATAGTAATAAAAAAAACAGACCTGGAAAGATGTTAACATCATGTAATCAAGCTACATTGAATAGAAATAATGAGTGGAATAGACAACATTTGTAGCAGTTATGCCCTAAAATGTATTTGTAGCAATGAGTTAACATAATTAAAATATACATTTATTTTTTTTCTGTTTGATTTAAATATTACATTGCCCACCTTTCAGGTCATCCTTGTTTAACACAGTGTTGTTTTCTTTGGAAAGGAAATGTTAAATACACAGGCATCATTGAATAACGATCAATAACCATTTTTAAAAAAAATCAATGTGATAATCAATAATCTGAGGATTTTAGTATGTACGTAACGAACGCATTTGAAAACATGGAAGCTCAATGGTCACACATACCATAGTGATTGTAAAATTGACATGATATCTAGTCAAAATGAACCAGAATCCTAGTAAATTATTTGACTAGATTACCGGATCACACTGGCACTTACTCTATTCTACTCAAAACTGACACGATTCTAGTCAAAATAACCTTAATTTTTACCAGAATTCTGGTCATTTTAACTATAATCGTGTCAATTTTGATTGGAATCATGTTGGTTCTGTAACGGTCCTATGTTGAATTAACTGAATTCTAGTCATTTTGACTAGAATTGTGTCAATCTTGACTAGAATAAAGCAAGTGCCATTGTGATTCAGTAATATAGTCAAATCTGACTAGACTTTGTTCTTAGAGTTCAAGGGTTTTTTGTTGTTGAGAAGTTTGCACAGAAACAGACAATGATGCATTTAGTATAATGTTTATAAATGCAACAATATAATATATGGAAGTTCAAAATTTAAATTGAGTATGACACCCCCCCCGAAAAAAAAAAGGGAGGGGGGGGGTCTGTTGTGCTCTTTGTGTCCCCAGTCCACAGTGGGGGTGACCAATTTGGGTTCACCGAGGTCAAATTTGGTAATTCAGAGTTTATTGAAATAATACACGTTTTGAACAAAATTGGTGCGGTATTTCGAAAGTAGTTGATCAGATGTTAGCCTGAGATGAAACTGTCCCTCGTTATCCACTGCAAATTTTGCCAAAAATGTGATAGTAATACAGGTCAGAGGGTTTGGAATTGAATATAATTATTTGTTTTGCACCACAAACGATCCTGTGAGTGTAAGTCGAGTCACACTTGTCTTTGTATTTTGTGGGTGATTGGGCAAATTACATGTCGAAGGTTTCCAGAAATTGAATTTTCACTGTTATGATGAAATGTCACTGTACTATTGTATGTTACCTGAAACCATTGCTCCCTTGTCGCAATTTGTACAAAAAATAAAATAAAATGAAAAAAATGCCATTTAACCTTGAAAACATTAATAAACAATTGGAATTTATGCTACTCAAAGGGGGAAGCAAAGAAATATTCATATACATTTTGCGAATTGCATAATAATGCCCACTGCAGCCAAGAATGGCAGTGCTGAAAAGACAGAAAACTTTCGAAAATTTTTTGAAGATTTTCTATCAGTCACGTTGTTTGTTGCTATGCCAAAAACAACGTGGTACGAATTAAAACGTGATAATTAGCTCAAAATAAAGAAAAAAAGATTGCAGTTATGTCCTTCAGTGTTGCTGCTAGATAGATCTACTATATAAACAGAGACTGTCATTTGTTACATGTCACGATGCAGACTTGTGAAGTCTAACGTATGATATATTAAATATTTTCTAGGCACAAAAAATTTACGAAGGCGATTTCGTTTCGTGATGTCTAGTTAGTTTGTGTGTGCGGATCTTCGGTATCATGTTGATGCCGCCAGTCACAAAGCCCCAGTAACAATACTTCCACGACAATTCTGTTAAAGGTAAATCATGATTGGGGGTGTCCCTCAACTTTGGCTGAAACTACTCTAAATCAAGTAAACTAATGCCAGATTATCTCTGGAAAATCGTTGTAGTCAAACGTTAACTCATTCTACGAATAAATAATGTCTATTGCCTCGTAGAGCAGGCAAACCTGCTTGTGGGTTTCTATGCGGTCTTATTTTTATCATCTCCCGGAAAAAAAATAAAATACTAGTATGTTTCATGCTTGCATTCTCCTTAAGTAAACAAATAACAGACAAATTCCTTCCAGCTGGGAGATCATTCCAAGTTAGGTGTATAGTTGGTATACATTTCAACACATTTGGTTCTTGAGGCATTTTTAAGTGTTCCCAATGATGTCACTAACCTTTAACCCCCCCCCGTCCCCAGTGAAATTTGTGAGAGGACTATGAAACGGACTCTGTAGAATGTGTTTGTGTGTGTGTGTGTGTGTGTGTGTGTGTGTGTGACTAAAATTTACTAATTTTATACCTAGTTTTGATTCTAGAAAGTACTCGGCAGGCGTTGGGGGCCGGGGGGGGGGGGGCTTCCAAATTTCTACACATTTGAATATAATTCAGTCATAATGAAATTTATGCAAATTTCTCCAAAATCAAACCCCCAAAATGCTACTTCTTTTTTTTTCTGCACAGAAATTAAATAGATTATCCAAACTCACGCAAATTTATTCAAAATGATACAAAAATCAGAACTATATACTTGTAGAAATGAATGTACATACATTTCTGCAACTAAAGCTTTTCATAAAGGGGGGAACAAACAGGTGTCAAATTTCCTAATATAGTGAGTGTGAAAGTTAAATGGAGTAACAGATACCCGTATACATGTACAAGGATTTAACTTACTTTTCCACAAACATGGCCAAAATGCTGTAGCCGCTACTGATATATTTCTTCTTCTTCTTCTTCTTCTTCTTCTTCTTCTTCTTCTTCTTCTTCTTCTTCTTCTTCTTCTTCTTCTACTACTACTACTACCTATTACTATCTAAGTTTTCTACTGACGTACTGCTAATAATAATGTGAATTCATATACCGCAGTAACAATATACTCTATTGCATATTTTATCCAATAGCTCTGACTGTGATGTATTTGACTTTCTAACTGAATGAGTCATAAAAAGGCCGTGAAAACAAGTCAGTTTTCAAAGTGGTTTTAACTCATAAATTTCGACACAATTTTAATTGTGTGTTTCTGGCAAGAAGTGAAGTGGTGGCGGGGTCGTTACGGGGTGTCAGCCGGTGCGTGTGAGGGATTGTTAAGGCCTTCAAAACTGTTACACAGAATTTGAAAAAAAATATTAATCATGATAATTCATGCAAATTCAAAGTCAGTTAAAAAAATTGCCACTCCTTTATTTATTTGTCTGATTGCTGAGACTGATAAAGCTAGGTCAGGGCATCCAAACTTTTAAACAGAATTTTGATATTCATTAGTTGTACTAATTTATGCAAATTATCACAAAAAAATGCTACTTTATTTCTTGGTGAATTTTGAGTTTGTTTTATCTCATCTGATAAGGCTTGGCGGAGTGGGCCTGTCAAATGTATGTGTGTGTGTGTGTGTGTGTGTGCATGTGTGTTTGCATGTGTGTGTTTGTGTGTATTGTGTATGTGTGTGTATGTGTGTGTGTTTGTGTGTGTAGGTGTGTGTGTGTAGGTGTGTATGTATGTGTGTGTGTTTG
>JZLH01S0096712.1:719-22634 GCA_001188425.1 Eucidaris tribuloides | reverse complement strand
GGGGGGGCAAATCGATAGTTCCCCCCCCCCAATATTTCATGCGAAAACAGGATCGACGCCTCTGAATGATTCAGTTGAGTACATACTCCCATTGATGATATTTTAATTTTACGTTGAGAAATTAGATTTACCGTCAGCATGTATTTAATGTCTTTGGAATTTATACTTAATAAATCAATCATTGCCCCCCCCCCAAAAAAAAAAAAACAAAAACAAAAAAAACAGCGTGGTCTGCCTTGATTGCCCCCAAAGAAATACTCTATTCCAAACTGCTGATTCCTTTGTATTCCTTCTCGCAAAAACTTTGGGATTAAAAAATGAAAGGAGCAAATCACTTCATTCTCCCCCATCCCACCCCCCCCCCCCACCTCACACCACACACACACACACACACACACACACACACACACAACACACACACACACACACACACACACACACACACACACACACACACACCCACACACACAAACCAAACCCACCCACCCACCCACACACACACACACAGCCACACACACAACACACACACACAACACACACACACACACAAACACACACACACACACATCAACGCACGCACGCACACACACACAGATGCCACACACACACACATGCACACACACACCCACACAACCCACACACACGCACACCACATGCACAGCACACACGCACACACACACACACAACAGTCACACACAAACAACAAACACCCACGCACCACAACACAAGCATCACATGCACACACACAACATATGTGCCTTTTTCTTGTCAGACAAATTTTTGAATGATTACACTTCTCTGATATATTATTACCCAAATGATAAGGATGTATTTCGTATAAACGAACTTAAAAGATATATTTCATTGTCAATTTACATGCTCTCACCAACATTCCCTACGGCCTGTTTAATAACCTTACGCAAGTAAGCAGCAATTCATTTTTTAAGCAAGTAAAAGCAAAAGTTCCCTATAATATATTATACTCTAATCCATTTTCCTTTGATTTTGTAATCTGTTCTCTGACTGTTAGAGTGAAAATTTGCGACGGAAAACTGCAATCAATAGGTTTAGCAAGTCACGGAACATTACACTATGAGCAAATAGCGCGTCAGGCACAACGAACTATACGTAGATTGATAAACCTAGACAAATGGAATTGCATGTTTGTAGATCATTGAGATTGTATGAGGATTCGGAAAGACAAATGACTTACAATGAATTTAACACATGAGACATTTATTGTCAATGCATGCTAACTCAAAAGTTTAATGTCAACGAATATGCAATATGAACTGACTGTTTCTTCGAAGAAATGTAAATTCTAGATACGTTACAGAATTAGCTTGATGACAAAATATAAACGTAACGTACAATTCGCCCAAAAGGACTTGCTAACTTACTTTTCGACTGATAAAATAAATATCTTAAATTGGAAAGCAATGCAGTTATAATGCTAGAATGTTTTTTCAAAAAGATACACCAACCTATATGAGTATTTTCTTTTACAGAAAATGATCTCCGATGTCTCAGATTCTGTCCATGTCACTGTGAAAGGCGTTTCTTTTTTTATAATTTTTCTCAGCCTTCTTATAGTTCATGATCTTTACGCTAGTTTAACCAACTTTACCTTGTTAATCCTGCCCCAAAATTAATGTAAGAAATTTAATTGGAATCTATCAAAAAAGTGTGAGGAATGAAACAAAGGATAGCCTCTTAAACCAGAAAACATTTTGTTCTGCAAATAGTGAAATATAATTACAAAAAACTATCAAACTGGATAAAGACTACCCGAAAAGTTAGTTTCCAGCTTTGAACAACAGTTGTAACTACATTTGAAGATTGTTCTTTGCACGACGATTCTATAAAACTGTCGTCATAAGACTTCACACAGACTTTGCCCGAAAAAGAAAAAATACAGTTTTTGAAAAACGTTTCTGACTGATGCCTCACTCTAACAATTCTTTTGTTTGAGACTGTTTATGCACAAAATTAATACCCATAAAACACTTCAAAAATAGATTGATCACTTGCTAGATGCAAAAAAGACATTTCCAAAAAAAAGGTCCTTTATCATTTTGAAAAAGTTTCGAGTGCACTTTCGCCTGCAAGATTCTTTGATTGAAAATCTGTTCTATCAAATTGAGTATTTATAATACTTTAAAACACACTTTATCTGAAAAGAAGTTGGGACGTGCCCGCCTCACGTCTAAATTCTCTCTTTTTTAAATATCATCACTATACTGCAGCACAAATTACAAATAGAAATACATATTTCCAAACAGCTTCGTTTTATTTCTTGAAAAAAAATTATAGTGCACTTTATTCTAGGACCCATCTGTTTCATAGACATTTCTACTCATAATATTCATAAAATGCAGACGTAAGTAAAAACTCACATGTCTGGATAAAAAGAATTCTCAGCTTCACATCACAATTTAAAGTGTGTTCTCAAAAAAAAATTGTGCAAGTGAAAAACCACCCTCTTTTGCAATTAGGAAAATACTCTCGTTGACATTGTTAACATTCATCGTCAGGAGCATAGTCTTAGCTTCAAATACCGTTAGTTTGGTTCAGATTCGCTTGTCTTAATCTTGATATATGTTAATTTAAAATATGTTAAATAGAAGGGTAAAAATGCAATTGTGCCGTTTGTAACTACAATCTTGTAAACAGGGGTAGGTAAAATTGACGACAATTGTCGATTCCCCCATTCTGTTGCTTTACATTATATCTCTGAGAGGTAAAACAAGCAATTAACAAACAAATGGCATTTGAAGGCTAAAACTTCGTCCTGACCGTGTGATGTGGCATTTCATTCACCAGGGTATTGTCTCATTGCCGAAGAGGGCCGTTTTCACTTGCCAATTTTTTAGACATGCTGCAACAGCGTCATAAAAAATTTTCAAGGCGAAAAGCGCCCTCTTTGACAGCTTAGAAAATACTGCTGTGACACATGGTTTACGTACAACATTAAGGCAACTTCTGTAGCTTTAAGATGCTGTTTGTTCTGTTAATTTCCTTGTTTTGATCTCGAGATATCTTGTAAAAAAACAAAACGCGACGGAATCGCAATATGGTCATTATTTACGGGAAAGAGGGCTTGATGCTATCATGGCCTGTAGTAAAAGAGTTCACAGTTTGTATTTACCTTCGTGTTAAACTAAAATATCGCAGGATTTAAACATTTGAAAGCTAATACTCATGCCTGGATGGTGATTAAGCATGACGTCACATAATGTTCTTATCATTCACCTAAGAGAGTAAGAGGGCACTTTTGACTTGCCACAATATGTGCGACACACGTATAATCTCAATAAAACAATTCGACCACATAGTACAGATGAAGCGACATTTGAAAATACTTCAATGACGTATGACCACTGACCATTCAAGATTTGGTCCAAAAGTATAGGGTTTGTGTCTGCATTTTGTTTCACCCGTTAGTCCGTGTTTCTGCGTTACAATTTCTCTGTTTTATTGTTTTTCCCTAATAGCCTAACAGATAATGACGATCAACCGGACGAAACCATAATGCTTTGACATGTTTACTGACACATTGCGGAATATAAAAGTAGACACCTGAGGTGGCACAAGAGTAACACCTTATTCCCATTTAATCTAAACTTGGCTCTTTTCTTCCCGGAACAGCTGCAGTTCAAGGTTGTCGTTTTGTAGGACTCGTGAGCACCCAAGTCGTCCAATGTACATATGTGACCGCCCAGCCTCCTAACCAACAAAAAGGTCGCTGTTACAATTTCTGCTAATAGACCAGAAATATGTCATTTGGGTTGACCAGCATCAATTTTGAAGATTGTCTTTATCTTGAAGAATGAACATCCTCTACCTGCCTGTCAAAATTTTGGTGGCATAAAACGAAACCGAAATCGAGATATTAGCAGTAGTTCTGCCGACCATATTTTTCGGACAGGCCACTGTTTTCGATCGAAGCGATCGCGAAATTCGAGCGTCTGCTCGTTGCATAGGGTCAAGATCTTGCCCGTTCCGCGGTCAGCAAATTCGCTGTATCTGATGGATGATAGCCGCGTTAAGTGCTTCCGGGTAATTGAGCTTTTTCGCATCGTTCATCAGATCAACATCTGGCGTACGCTCGTACTTATATTTCGCGTGAATAAATTCGCACATACTTTCGAGTATTTTGAAGTGATTGGGCGTCTTCAGGATAAGTTTACTTCGTCATCTGTTGAAAAGACAGTTTGCATTTTTCGCGGAGTGTTGTACTTTAGCAGAATAGCATGCCTGGTTTTCACTCGCAGCGACGGCTGCAGCAGCAGCCGTGCGCACACTACCGACGCCGATGCCGGGGTAGCCCTCCGGCGTCATTATTTATGCCTGGATGTACACTGTATTTCCAATCAAAATTGTATCTTGAGTGTTAACACATTTTTGGACAGAACCTGCTAATTGTGGTTACAAAATTGATTGCTTGTACTGTTAAAGGAATGTATGTTGTTGAACTGGCTGAAATTGTGTTGCAACTTGCATTTGTTATGCTAATCTGCTAAGTTGAAGATGAACTTAGAGTGGGTGGTGCGGGTGACTTGCGCTTGGTAAAATAATTGGTGATGAATTAATGCTATTGTGTATGTTGAGCTTGAAAGGTGTCTGGTGTAGTGGTGTGAAATGACTTGCGCTTGGGTGTATGTGTCGAGTTGTTCATGAATGCATTTCGGTAGTGGGATGAAGTTGATTGTGTTGGGTTGAAATGAATGGTGATGAATTGGATTAAATTAATCCAGCAAGTGCCCCCATTTAGGTTGAAAGTACACACAGGGCAATTCTAAAGCAATTGCCAATTTAATCCCTGGTCCATTAACACATCCACATTAGTTCCAATCTTGGGGACGAGAATAGTTAATAAAAGCACAGGTTCGCACAACTGTTTGTGGGAGCAAGTATCCTTGCAACGTGCCTTTGTTTTCTGTGATTACATTCAAACACCTAAAAAGTTCTGAAATTTCATTTTGAGTTGTAATATTCACTTTGGTGTTTGATATTGGTATCGTTGAATAGCCTGTCGATTTTTTCTTTACAAAGACACCTCATTTGCTTGCTTTGTGTATTCATGGAATGTGCAGAACATTTTAAAAGGGGCCAAGTCAAATGTGAAGAGCTGTCTAAATGAACATTAATCGTCACCAGTTTCAGTGTCTTTTCGTATTGAAGAGTAATGATGCTGGGAATATTTTTTTACTGAAGTGCCAGTGTGGTGGTGTTTTTCTGGTTTATGCTTGGAAAATTAGATTTGACATAAGTGATTAATCATGAAAATTTTTGTGTGTATCTGGTTCGAAAAACATTCGCATAAGTAGCGGAACCATATTTATACGTCGATCACAGTATTGAATTAATGTTTACAAAGCAAATTATAAAGCAAGCAATACTACAGTATCTCATTTCTCTATTTGTGAACAATTCAATATCAAAAACAAGTTAAATTCTCCTGAACATACCAGAAACGCATCTTGTGTGCTCGTGCATGTCCCAATTCAATTCATGCATCATGTTACGAAAATAAGTATTTTTGCATTGACAATAATGGATGATTTTGCATCTTGACATGACTCAGCTCCGCTACCGGTCTTTGTACATATTTCCATATTGCTTAAACTATTAAGAATGTGTAATCATTATAAAGTGGGAATAAACAGCTATTAACGCATACCAATATTCAAGTATTGCTACCATAATAACGAGAAAGATATCGAATGCTCAAAATTTTGAGTTGCGCGAACTTTTTTTGAGTTTACACGTGTCGAATTTTCCACTTTAATAAATCTTTTATGGACCCAAGAAGAGGAGATAAAATTCACACGCCCTGAATGATATAAGCACAAACAATATCTGGTAAAAAATTTCAACCAATCTGATAAGTCCTATACGGCTGCCTATGGGGGTTTTATTCAGATTTTCATTGAAACTTCTGCTTCGCGGGCCATGAATGAAGCCCAATTTTTGAATCGTCTTTTCTTCCTCCTTTCCGTGAAACTGCACCTTCCAAAATCTTTTTCATCTAATCACTTTTTTTGATTCGTTAGGATGCGTCAATATTTGGATCATTATATATCATTCTAAAGTTAGAACCTACTCTTTAAAACTATCGTAAAAAGGTGAAAATTCATTTGCGTCAACTTTTTGGGTTTCGAGCTGGGCGCGCACATATTTGGCTGAACGCTCGCGGAACATGCGGCTGACTCATCGTGATCGGTAGGATGGATGGAACGCCTGCAAAGAATCTGCAGTCTGATGATACAATAATAGGAAAGAAAATTTCAAGACTTTGATTGTAGAAATGAAGCTTAAGCATCAAAAATAACATTGTATTCAGGCAACTCGTAAGTAACACAAGACTGTTGATATTCACCGCATGCGGGTCGTTGCAATGGTACTTTATGATTACACTATACCGCCAAGGGGGTACCAAGAAAAAATTATCACTAAGGATTCCCGGTGTTATTAACTGTCAACTCAAAATTGTCCGTTTATGGCCCCAAATGCCGGGAAATGCAAGGAAAATAAAACACTGCGTAATCCGCATTCGTCTTCAGACTTGCGATGACTTCTCCTGGATGTCACCAGCTGTCATTTTTTTGTGTTAGATTTGATTTGTCTTATCACGCAGTGACTGGATTCTTCGGAGATTAATGTTTTAAGTTGTCGTTTGATTCTGACATTAATAGACACGCCTATTACTAATCCGCAGCAAGGATTATAACAAATTTTAGGGGCTATCTGTAGCATACGTAAATTACATACGCGGACTAATCCACCCCCAGTAGATTGATAAGCTCATTTATACACCAAAAATTTTGCTTCGAATGCTGTTATAGTATGTCAATTAATGCTACAATTAGAATAATAATAATAGGCGAAACTAAATGAAAAGAAAACACACTTACCGAATTCGGATCCTGAACGCCTATTTTGAGCGGAATTTTCGGTAGCCGTTTCTCGCGATCAATGTCATGTACGTGTAACGTAAGGCAGCTGGCTCACGTACAGAGCTCGCCACGAATTTTAAACCGCATAATGTAATGTCGCGTGGGAGTAACACTCACCATGTAAGGACTCCTATCTGATTGGCTACTGGCATAGGGTTACCGATTTGAAAAAAAAATGTTTCTATTGCCAGCTGCGGGTATTATACATTTCCTAACTATAATTCATTTAGTATGGTAAATGGCTATAATTCAAATATTATACAGATGTATACGCATAAACACGCACGTGGCACACACAGCAGGACACAACACACACACGTTTTGGCATATCCGATCGATGACGTCACTTTTGGTGTAATGTTTATATGCGCGCGCACACGTTTGTCCCAAACACGTTTATGTATTTAAAGCCACTGGCTATTACATTACAAGTTAAAACTAATGTGAGCTATCATATATCCTGCGACGCTCCAAGTGTCTCGATAAGGATAAAAATGGAAGCTCCTGAAAAAAATTGTATTTCAAACATGCATTTATTTAGTGCTTTAAAAGTGAAAATCGTAAGTTGACCGGATTCACTGCCCTAGGTCATCCATAGACTTACGTGTGGTGGATCAATAGTAAATATTTTTTTACTCACCCGAGTAATAATGTTTATTCACTCATATCTTGCCAGTGGCGCATTTTTAGATTTTTCAAAACTTTTAATTCTAAGTATGTTATTTTGGCTATCTCTAATCTTCATCTACTCTCTTTGTAGCTCTGATAGAATATATTCTATCTTCCTTTCTTTACATCTTTGTTTGTTTTATTCTGAATGCTCCACAACTTGTTTAGTTCCTTATTACTTCAACTGCGTAGACTTTACATACAATTTTTTGTCAGTACCTATAACTAGAACATGATAATGCACCAGGTTGAAACGATGCATATTTGCCGTGTTGAAAATAACAGCTTTGAACTTAATCAGTGAAAACAGGGTTTTCGTCGATATTTTTCTGCTTAAGCCAATAGTGATATTCAGAGGTATTACCTTGCAACACTGTATCCTCGCAAATATCGTTTGACTGGTGAATAAAATGGCTCTCCTCAATTCAATGTCCCCCACCACCTACCCCCCCCTGCGTCAATAATAGTTATTAAACCTTGGGCGCTAATATTGCAACTATGTACAATCTTACCAATTAAATTGAACAATCGTGATAATTGTTTTCTTCCTGTCACCTCTGTACAGGGACACTAAAAATGCATGTGTGCCAAGCAACATCTACAGCCATTTACAAAATACCATATTCACATACTGTAATAAGGAAGCAATTCAAAAGTAGAAGGGAAGTTACGTTTGTCATGCTTTTATAGTATGTCATAACGCGACACACAGAACACACACAAACACACACACAACACACATAATGCACACACACACAATACACACACACACACACACACACACACAGTCACACACACACACACACACACAAAAACACACACGCACACACACACACACACACCACAACACACACCACACACACACACAGCACACACACACACACACACAACACACACACACACACACAAACACACACAACACACACACACACACACACACGACACACACACGAAACTAGCATTGAATCCACTTCAACAATACGTAGTGGCCTCCGATTCCACCGAGTCGAAGGTCACTCTGTCATTGTCTGTTGGGGAACACATACGCAATCCATCATACTTGTATTCCGTGCTAACCGGTATAAGCAGTGCATATTAGGCGTCATAAGAGTATAGTTTATATATAGATTTAATCTGATAATATTACATAATATATAATTTTTTACATAATTCCTATGCGGTTATTATTTTAATTATTTCTGCTAACACTTATGATACTGTCCACTGTGACCATTCTTATTTGAATTAATGAGCAGGCGCTTGACCACTCTTACCTGTCATTAACGGGTTTTTCTTCATTATTTGTGGAAGTCATTTTGCAGGTGGTGGTTACCGTTTTTTATAAAAGTTGTCCTTAATAATTCCCTTTGCGGTTTATTTTGATTACATGTATTTCGCAAAAACACATAGGACATGCCATGTAACCTCATCAGTATATTAATAAGCATCCACTTGATTCTTCTTCATCCGCTTCATTATCCGAACCGAATTTTTATTTTAATCTTTTCACAAGCATTAGTATAAATTGCATTTTGACCTTTTTCGGGGTTAATGAATGAGTGCCTGCTAGATCCTCTGTATGTCATTTCTATTATGTCATGAAATCACTTACAGTCTTTGTTGCAGAATGCGTGTATGGTTAACGCTGACCGATCAAGTGTTTTACAAGTTATTAGTTGGCACTTGAGACAAATGCTATATCCGTGTCCTTTGTAATTAATCTGTTAAAACTGAAACAAAACAAAATACTAAATGAAAATTCAAATGGACATGAAGGTGACTTCTAAAGTTGTAATGCCGGTGCCATATTATACAATGTAGTACATCTCAAGACCTAAGGTCAAGTTGAGGTAACGTCTTTCTTCCGTCGAATGTTTCTAATCAGGGGCGGCGCCAGGGTAAAATCTATTAGGAGGGGAGAAAATCTGTCGACGAAATTTTGGCCCAGCCATTTTTTTTTTTACCTGCAAATTACTAGCCAAAAACATCCGACGAGAAGCGGGGAAGGGTGCCGACGAACGACCAAAACCATTTTTGGCCCGCCAATTTTTTTCACCTGCCAAATTACAAGCCAAACATCTTTACTTTTTTTCAAAAATTTAGGGGCAACCGCCCCCACCCCCCCCCGATGGCACCGCCCCGGTGTTTTGATTAGCATGAGTAATTTCTAACTCAAAACCTTACACGATGTTGTATCCATGCATGCGTACCAGTTCTTTCTTCTCTTCTTCTTCTTCACAACACATTTAACCATAGGTTTGGATGACTCCAGATGTTTGTGTACTGAACATCATCAATATATTCTAGTACAACTTTTACAAATAATATCATCTCCATCATAATCATCAACATCATTATCCTCCTCCTCTTCCTCCTCATCATGATCCACCTCCTCTTTCTCCTCCTCCTACACCTTCTCCTCCTCCACCTCATCCTCATCACTATCATCATCATCAGCAGCATCATCGTCGTCATCGTTGATAATCAATAGATATTCCACCTAGAGATATCTCCCGTAGCCATGGAAATAGGAATCTGCCGTGTGTAGTACTGTGATCACAACAAACCATTAATTTTTTTTACTCAAACCTGCTGGTATTGATAAATGCAATTACTTTATGCATAGGGCTTATTTATGTATGTGTAGACAGGGAATTCATAAAGCATAAATTTATGATCTTGTCCATGATACACTCCTAACTTCATATCTGCCATTGCTACTCTTAGTGGGGGGTTTTCTGATAAAAATATAGCTACCATACATACTTGGAAAAATTGGCCAAAACATAGCTGACATTTATGAAACATTTGTTCAGTAATACAGTGTAGATGAAGACTGAATGTGATTTATTAGTTTAGCTTGTGTATTTAATAATCTTATGTAAGAAGACCTTCAATTTTACAATTAGCAAATCTAAAGACAAGAAACACACTTATACTTTTATGCATACTACGTACATTAGAGCAGGATTCACCAGAACACTTGAAGATATTTTGTAGTTAAATGATGTTATGTAAACATATTCTGAATCCAAATCAATATGTGGGACTACTCTCAAGTTCTCACAATACCCAGAGAATATTTTGCTAACAACATGCTTACTACTTTAATTTCATTTAAAGACGCTATATAACACTGTGGAAGACCCGTTTAAAAAATTGTCAAACTTTGCTATCTGACATATCTGACAGTGTTTGAATGGACAAATAAACACCTTAGAACACAAAAGTTTGGACAGTTTTGCTGTCACTAGTACAATATGTGCAGATACAAATTGGCACATTAATTTCCTATCGGGCGATAGGAAATTCTGCGACACAGCAGTCTATGGGGGAAAGCTGGAATGGTCTCTCAATGATTTTTACTTTTTTAAAGCACTTCCTGATCGTTTTAAACTGCAATTTTTTCAGGGCTTCATTTTTAGACCATGTCAAAGACACTGGTAGCATAGGAAATCATGCAGCTCAGATTTTTTAAACTGGAAACACTGTTATACAGTGCCTTTAAGTATTGACAACACCCCTACTAAATAAGATCCATCTTTGTCCATAGGCGCATAAAAGTAGTTTTATTCACTTTCTATACAATATTTGTCCTGCTGAATATAGAAAATAATCTACAAATCTGTTGATCGAATTAAATTAAATCACACAAATGACTTCTGCAAAAATGTCTGTGCACATCTTTAACAGAAGCATAGTTTCATGACATCAATGGTTTCATCAATGATGTACTTATACTAATCTCTAATAAATTATTACCATAAGTACATGCTCATTTGTGCAACATGCAGAATTCATTGTTTACCATGCTTGTGTAAAAAAAATGATCAAATGCAGGGAAAAATAATGAAGTCATGAAACAGGCACAACATAATAGTGAAAATAAAACTGTAACAGACGTAAACAGATGGACAGACACCTGGGTCATACAGACAAACCTTGAATCTGGCAAAATCAACGTGGGCCCGACACGTGGGAATCTCACCCCGTTTGACGAGATAAGGGTAATGAAGTGAGCAAGATGGTGGTGGTGGTGGTGGTGGCGGTGGTGGTGGTGGCGGTAGTGGTGGCGGTAGTGGTGGCGATGGCGGTGGTGGTGGCGATGGTGATAGTGGTGATGGTGGAGGTGGTGGATGTGGTGGTGGAGGTGGTGGTGGAGGTGGTGGTAGTGGAGGTGGTGGTAGTGGGGGAGGGGAAGGGACCAATTACTGAGGGGAGAGAACTTATGAATATTCATGGCGATGTAATGAAATGGAACATGATACATGCATAGTCAATGAGTCTACAAATGAGATCCAATGGAAGTCATTCACACTAATTACTCATGAATAATGCATGAGGTGTCAGTAGACATCCATGTATGGTTACAATTGCTACAAAAGAATGAAACATATATTGGAAAATTTTGTCCATTTCAAATACATGTACATGTACAGTACATGCATGCAGTAAAACATCATTGCACATTTTGCACTATTGATTTGTATAAATATTTCTGATTTCCTTTTTTTTTCAATTTTGTTTCTGCCTGATTAATGTTTTAACCAGAAAAACACATACAGTAATGCAACTCAAAATCCTAATTGTTGATTTTGATCAGGTACCTTTGATTCCCACATAACCATAATAAATGATAGGATGCCATCTTAAATTTTCAAATGTCCAATACTACTACAGGTGTAAAGAAGAATTGGGAAATATGCTATTATGCTTCCTCCTGTGTTCAGATGAATACAGAAGTTATTGAATATTTTCAATACTTGGATATATGAAAGAAGGGTGTTCAGAGAGAAAGAAAAGTAATCCTGAAGAGATCATCACTGTGCAAGAGAAACTGATAAGTGATTCACTTAATAAAAGTATGTCCAGGACCAGAAGTGTTGGTGAACCAAAAATGCTAAACTCAAGAGTTACTTTAGTGTGAAGAGTAGTGATATTTCAATATTATTCTCGATAGTTATACCATACATGGAGAGGGAAAGGGATACAAACTCAATACAGGATGCTGGAAAACAAAGGAAATAAAGAACCATGGAGATTTTAATAAAGGAAAAAAAAGGATGATGTTACGATGAAAAAGCACACTTAAAATCAAACCTTAAAATACTCCTGGTTGGTTAGCACGATAAGTGGAAAAGGGGGTCAAAGAAAAATGGGGAAAATAATATTAGTTAATTAGGAAAGTGACAAAAGTATAAATATAGTGAGTGGTGGGGTATTAATCATTAATTGTGCGGGGATAACATAATATAAAATATGTAAACACATTGAAAAGCAGAGCAAACATTGATTACATAGACTTGACAATGAAAAAAAAATGTTTTTATGCTTTATTTGCATGATATATGGAATATGTGAGCATGAATACATTTCATTTTCTTTGGTGATACTTTGGTGATACCTGTACCCTAGCAGGAAAAACTTCAATTTTTTTTTCACATTACATAAAAATCCCTCTAAGTTCAAATTCACACAACAATTCAGAAACTTAAAATGGCAATACTCAATGCGATGACAACTCTATCCATTATCACTTTATACATTTTGTATATCTGACAACAGAACACAAGACTTTTACAATCCTAGAGTTTCACCTTTTGAGCATGAGAACTAATTCACACAAAAAAAAATCAATAAAAAGCATTAAAAAAATCAAATACCATGGTCACTAAGAATATTTACCAAAAAATATCTAACCTTTGATCACAAACAAGTCTCTTTACACTGGCAAAGCAGAGTAAGAATACATTAGGCCTACATAAAATATATTCACACCAACAACACATGGTGTATTTGCGCTTCAAATTCAAGGACAATTCACTTCGTAACAATCATTTCAGTGCTAAAAATGGTGTTCTCAAACCAAATTAAAATTCAATTTTAGCCTCGCAAGTAGAGATTTACATGTAAACCAATGTACAAGACAGACAGAACACGCGGACTTCATCGCATATTAGCAGTGCCATATATTGACTCCAATTCTCCTGCTTGTCAATGTTCACCGAAGCCTGTCTGTCTTGATTTGGATACCCTACACCAATGTAAACCAGTCCCTTGATTAGATTCACCTCATCGCTCTGTTGATATCCAATTTAACCAATTCTAGATTGCACATGAATGGCCAGATTGGTCTTCGTTACTATAAATTCATACACTGCTCTATTTGTGTATCCATATCCCAGTCCCTTACCCCAACCCTAATCCCAAATAAGAGCGAAATGATTGCTAACAAAAGTATTTAATCTTCTATAGTCTAAGTTTCCAGACTCACCGCTTATCTATTGTAGACTGCATTAGGGTTAGGGAATAAAGAACAGCCTAAAACTTAGACTAGCCTTCTAGGGTAAAGAAAAGATTTGGGGATGCCACACAGCTACTAGTAACTGAATTCAGCATAAATACAAGTTAGTACAATTTTTTTTTCTGCCTAACAATACAAATGTCCATAAATCATATAAAGGAGCCTCAGACATGTCTACACTGCTCCACTAGTTCTTAACCAAACAGCTATAATCTATGAAATTCAATGTTTTGGGGTAGGGCCTACAGGTAATCAGGTACCTTACAAACATTATGCAGAATGCCAGAGAACAAAATTGCTTCAGATTGTGTAGGAAACAAGAGTTTCGCAAACAAGAGCTTTGCAAACCTAACAACTGCAATGATCATTTAGAGATGCATTACTTAATACAATATCTACAGCATGGGTACACACAGATTAAAAAAAACTATTTCTTTACTTTATTACAAACAATCTTTTCTGGATGAAGGGAGAAGAAGAAAACAAACCAAATTCTGCCAGTATTCTTGAGACACTCCCTGACTGTATGGCCAAACAGATTTCATCCATATGCTACAGTACTTACACCTAAGACCATGTTAGTTGCCACAGATGACGAGTTGATACAGATATAGAGGTCTAAACAGATGTGACAGTAATGGGAAAAGGGTGGCGTGGCTTGTCAATCAAGATATCCTGGTAAAAGTCCACTGGCTCAAAAATGGCTTCGGTACCAAAGATGATATTGGGTTGATTTGTGGTATATCGTATGGGGGTCATCCCAGGACATGCGGAGAAATTAGATGTAGTTATTTCATTCAAATTGGGGATATTTGTAGTAATTTGTCAGGTGTGTACAATATTCAACATGTACAGCATATTTTGATAAAAAAATATTGACTGATAATAATCTTAAAATCTTAAAAAGTAGACATATTTTTTTCTCCAACCCCCCCCCCCCATGAAATCAGTTTAAGTTCCATTCTTCATAAAAATGTTGGTACATACAGATCCAGACACAACACACACACGCGCGCACACACACACACACACACACACACACACACACACACACACACACACACACACACACACACACACACACACACACACACACACACACACACACACACACACACACACACACACACACACACACACACACACACACACACACACACACACACACACACACACACACACACACACACACACACACACTACAACTAACAACACACACACACACACACACACACAACACACACACACACACACACACACACACACACACACACATACAGACTAAAGCAATGCCTTAGCACCAGTTCCAGTTGATACAAAACTCTAACATTTCCTTAACATTTATATTTTAAACAATAACACTATTAAAGTCAGACATCTTATTGGTTAAAAGGATAACACTGTCTGTATAGTATAAAGCCCATTCAGACATTGGAGGAATGGAGGTACATGTATGTCTGTCCCAACTACTGGACAATGGCCAGAGTGTCAAAATGACTTCTGCAAATAGAACTAGGGGCATTATAGAATCATTATCTATCATTATCAATCATTATCAATAGTCCAAGGACCTCCTATGTATCATCATGATCACACCTGTCAATAAACAAAATAATAGTAGCAGGAAGCGCAGGTAGATTTCTACCAATTTGAGCCATTTCACTTTCGGTAGCATGTCACAGAGATGATTATGACAGATCTCTGATTTCACGATGGTTGTTAGCGCGGAGCTGGCGACATCTCAGATTTACCGTGGGGACATAATGAATATGGCGATGTCCCGCAAACAAGGACCAATGAAAAAATGTGAAATTGCGACATTTGATGGATCAGGTCTTGATTCCTTGTTCTCTGTTTCCCCTGTGTTGGATTATATTTCCAATCGTTCTGGTAATCATGACCAACTATATATTTGTTGTTCCAATCATTAGGCAGTATAAAGATATTGGAGAAGTTTGGAACATTGACTGGAGTTGAGAATCACTGTTACAACTTGTAAACATGGAAAGAAATAAAGGTTTATTTGCTAATTAAAATCATCACAAAAATGCAAGGAAATATTTCTAGGCCAAAATTGTTTTGTAAAACTGGGAGATATTAACACACTCATATATTTTCAACTGATTAATAAAAATGCCATTTATTTCATACTCTATTGTTGTTGTTCTTGTTTTTTTCTAGCTCCTTTTCTAACTCCTGTGATAAGTCACAAGTGAACAGAATTTTGATGAAATTATTCACCTTTACAACACAAACACACTCACTCAAACATACACTTAACACACATACACACATGTACATTCAGAAATGTACAGCACACAAGCTACACACACACACATCTTATACATTAAAGACACTATATAACACTGTGGAAGACCCCTTTAAAAATTTGTCGAACTTTGCTATCTGACATATCTGACAGTGTTTGAATGGACAAATAAACACCCTAGAACACAAAAGTTTGGACAGTTATGCTGTCACTAGTACAATATGTGCAGATACAAATTGGCACATTAATTTTATATCGGGCGATAGGAAATTCTGCAACACAGCAGTCTATGGGGGAAAGCTGGAATGGTCTCTCAATGATTTTCACTTTTTAAAGCACTTAATGGTTATTTTACACTGCAATTTTTTCAGGGCTTCATTTTTAGACTGTATCAAAGACACTAGTAGAATGGGGAATCATGTAGCTCAGATTTTTTAAACTGGAAACATTGTTTTCAGTGCCTTTAAAGTGATAGGCTAACATTGTGGAGCTTCAATTTAAAAAATTGTCAAACTTTGATACCTGAGCTACATAGTAGTGTTCAAATGGACAAATAAACACCCTAGAATACAAAAGTTTGGAAAGTTCCACAGCCAATGGCAAGTTATACATGAATAAACAATAAAACTCGGGGCGAGTTTTATTAACCTAGGTGTACACACAGTAAGTCTATGGGAGGAAATGGGCAAGTGAATCTGGTCAACTTACGATTTTCACTTTTTTAAAGCACTAAATAATCATTTTGAAATACAATTTTATCAGGGCTTCATTTTTAGACCTCATCAAAGACACTGGTAGCATGGGGAATCATGCAGCTCAGATTTTTTTAACTGTGGTAAATGTTAGCCAATACCTTTAATACCCAGGTACCTACACAACATTAATAATGGGCATCTAAAATAAATATTGGCTGCATGGAGTGCTTCCATAAAGGATGACGGGGTGCAGACATTTTTGCAATCTATATCCAATGTCGCATTTTGAGGCTCTGTAGTGGTTCATTGGTTATTGTCGCCAAACAACCTAGATGTGCATGTATCGCTACATTAAACATGCCCTTCTATGTTCAGAATTCACTTAATGAGGTCTACTGACTGAGTACACAGTTTGAATACTGACAAAGAAGTTTTAGCATTAAGCTTATCAGGTGCAATTTATGGATAAAACTACTTACCCTCAACTTGATTAATTTTGATTTGCTAGAATAAACAAAACATTCATGTGGAAAGATGGCCTCCTTTCTCTTCAGATAAACCCACACATGAATGATTCTATCTATACACGCCAAGGTAAACATTTGGAACAAGGTTACAGAAGATATTTCACTTCATGAGATCAAGTTTACACCATGGCTGTAAAGGGTACCAGCAGAAAAAAAAGTTAAACTTATCATTATTATCATCCTCATTATCATCATCATCACCACCATAATCTTTATCATCACCATCATCATCATCATCACATGCAAGAGCATCACCATTATCATCATCATCATCTTCATCGCCATCTGACCATCATCATCATCACTGCAAGTCTTCCTGACTTGTCACATGATTTCTCAATGCATTAAAATTTCAAAAACATGATTTATAAAAGTGAAAATGCATGAGTAGTTTATTGTACACATTTTTCACTAAAGACTGCAACATTGGAATAAACCATCCAAATGATGTTTATAATGAAGTTGATTCTCATTCATAAGTTGACAGTGACAGTATAATCTCCCAAACTTTTGTATTGTTGTTTTTTTTTTTCCATTTGAAGACCGTTATACAGCCCACACATAAAAATTCTAAACAGTTTTAAAATCAAGTGTCTACAATTTTAAACACAGTCTCTAAGTTGCTGTTTAAGGTGAAATGCCCAAAACACTTCATCTGAATAGTTATCAAACTGTAATCCTGTGTTTTGACAAAATTCTGGAAACAACTTCTGAAGGTGAAAGGGATCCTGCAATTACATCAAGGAAAGCTAAAGTAGATTTACACAGACAGACACTAAGCATACAAATTGCAACAAGATCCAAGACTATTCACACTAATCTATCCTTTTGTAGGTTGTAACTGTATTGAAACATTGGGGAGTGGACACAATGTCACTAATCCACTTCAAAGGATTATCTCATTGAGTTGACTCATAGTTTGAGCCATCTAATCCCAAGAAGGACATCCACTTAAAAGGACACAGGAATTGTGGTCACAGAATTACAATATGAGGACATTAAACATTTTGAGGACACTTGTGCTTATCCTTAAGGCAATTAAGTTGTACCAAGGACACAGTTTAGCAAAACTGTTTCTCTGTCAAAGAGAAACTCAACTTGTTTTGGGTCTGTAGCTACAATTAAGATTAATGGTTTGTATCCTATTTGCATTATTTTACAAAGGAATTAAGTAGTCAATAATACCAACTGAAATGGAGTTTAACATTCACTGTAAATAATTTCTGTTACAGGAATGGCAGTGGAACTTAGAACATTATTCTTATTATACTGATGGATGCTGTCATGCTGACTGGTGGGAGTTGGAAACTAACAGTAAATGAGAGCAGGTCAAATAAATATTTTAACTTTGGTTCATCAAAAGATAAAATGTCATGATACCATTCTGTTTATTTGATTTTGATGGTTAACCTGTGGTAATGAAACATTGTTAGTATTTATAATTGATAAAATACTTGTGATTATCATTCATTACTTTTCACTCTTTCCAGATAATAGAAGGGTAAATATTTGTGTTGTGAAATTAATATCAGGCACAAGTTAACAGTTAAATAACATTGATATTTCATTAGTGGAAAATAGACCTAGTTTCTGTATAATACAGACCTGTTACGCAATTCCACTGACTGAATGCGCATGACAGAAATAACTGTCTGTTCTCAATTTTGTGTCAGGTTGCACCCTACATTTGCCTGGTTATGTAATTACATGTTAAAAACCAATTATGGCGAATCAATCATTACATTACAATTACAGCTTCACCACTAAATTACACAACTTCATGTCTATCTAAAAAGAAATGGCAGAACGGTAATGATCAGGTTTTAGTCTACTATGGTTTCTGTACATCAACTGATATCACAGCCATGCTTTCATGAAACAGGGTCACCATGTTCCTTTTACATGAGTTCATTACAAATTGTATTCAATGCACTGTGTCTAATAAGTTGAATGATACTTTCCTGCCTGCTAGAATATAAAACTATTGAATCCAATGAAATTACCTCACAAATATGATCTTAGCAACTGATAACAATATTCTGGGCCAAATTGACTACATGAGTTTGATGATAATGATGAAAATGAAGGAGATGATGATGATGATGAGGAGGAGGAGGAGGAGGAGGAGGAGAAGGAATAGGAGGAGGAAGAGGAGGAGGAAGGAGGATGACAATCATTATTTTATAATAATTCCTACACCACCCATGATGCTCCTGTCTTAAACCATGGACATAGATCTATGCTTGAACATAATGTTAACCCGTTGGCTACGCTACGGGAACCGGATGTGGCCAGGGTTAACTCTATGGAATTTTCAGAATCTCGGAGGCAATGGGTTAGTGGAGGATAATTCAATACTAACGTAACTCCTTAACTCACAAATAATTCAACATGTGACAGCACTCATCATGAATATTTTGGAGTATGTTAATTTTAGCAGCCCGCGTCCCACATCTCTTCAGTATCTCATTGATTATAACTCGTCATGATAGCAAGGTAGCACCCTTGTATCACGTTCAGACAGGGCATGTCTTGATAACCTAATCAGCCATTATCATTAAGACAGTTAGATGAGTCATGTGGGTAGAAATGTCATGTTATCATTTGGGGTGACATGAAATACTGTGAAGTGGGGTGACTTTGCACACTGGTGTGACTTTGAACAAGAATTTTTGTATTGCAGGCTGTTTCACTCTCAGGTTTTCTGCCTGTACATGTCTGTATTGTATTGAAAGGACATTTACAACTGGCAGGAAATATTTTCACGAAAAGGAATATAACATCAAAATGTAAAGGAGGGAAAGAGCCTGAATGTTGACTTTTTTTTTTCAAAGACCCTCCCACATACACCTAAACCTACATAGTGCATGCATGCACATACATATACACACAGACACACACAGACACAGACACACACACACACACACACACACACACACACACACACACACACGACACACGACACACACACACACACACACACACACACACACACACACACACACACCCACCTTCCCCAACACACAAACATACATGAATACATGCACCTCTTCACTGAATTTTCATTTTCTAGCAAGTGGAGTTAGAAACACTATCTGAAACTTATGTTTTGATAAAACCAAATGGATGGATATTCAATATCAATGACACCCTATTGTTATTTTGATAGTCTGAAGTCGCAATGTTAATGTATCAATGGACTCTATGCTCTACTTCTACTTGCAATTAAATATCTCATGTAATTGTTCAGCTTATGATTAACGAGACGCCGCAAATCCACAAAGATCAATGTGGATAGTAGGTGGGGCAGGCAGCTGGCATGGGTTAGCGGCGAGATATAGTCAGTTTGTCGATGGTGGGACCCGCAAATAGCGGTGGTGCGTTATGCATTTTTCAGTCCTCTTTTAATCAACTTGTTTGTGGGCGCAGAGGGCTAATCCTTTGATGCCAATCATAATGAATTTGGGCTGGCATTTCTAGCAGGCAAAATTACTCGGCTTTTGATATCTGAGTAACAATCTGTATTAGCACTTTGTTTAATGTAGTGAAAAATGCAAAAATGTTAAGCGGATGGTAAATCTGGTGGATAAGCGAGGAGGATAAGGGGGCGGAGAGGAGGCTGTATCACAACGGCCGCCTATGGAAAATGGGCAAATTCATGTAGTCAGGCTCTTTTATTTTTTATCGTATTTTTTTTGGCAGCAGATATTTACTAAGCAGAGTTTTGATATACATCTGACTAACTTGACACATGTTATATTTAACAAATTTAGAAGTTAAAGTGATATTAATTGTCTTACTTTAATGACTGGTGTAGCTTATGCTTGCCATTGACTTGTACATGTTATGAAGCATGATAGTACTGCATGTAACAACACACAAGTATGTCCACTTCAGGGCTACATTTTGGTTGTAATTTTTAAATACACTTTACTAATCAATTTATTAAACAACATTCTACTAATTAATCTTCAAAATTGGATAATTAGGTTTGATATACCGTTTGTTTAATTAGTGTAATTAATGTTATGGTAACAAATCGTACTACAATTTTAAACATATTTTGCCACACCCTGTGTCACTACATCTAAAAATAAAAAAGTAGTAAAACCATACATTTTCTGAAAGCTGAAAATGTGCTTTTTCACAAGATGACATCAATTTTGAGATATGTCTTAATACTGACAAGTGCAATGAGTTGCCGTCAATATCACAAAATTTTGCATTTTTTTTGTGATATTACCCTTTAATTTTTTTCACACACCATATATATAGCAACTTGACCTTGGATGATTGAGATTCTCTGGAGTATATGCTTTCAGAAAATGTATACTTTTGTTGGTTTCTGAAATGTACTTTTTGAGTTATATTGGTTTAAATACAAAAAGTGAAAAATTCATAATTTTGGTGCCTGTAACGCAAAGGGGCCCCACCATACAACACATGACCATAGAGCTTAATTAATCATAGTTGGAATTTTGGAATTCGCCTT
>JZLH01S0096696.1:3262-25713 GCA_001188425.1 Eucidaris tribuloides | reverse complement strand
GTGGGAAATCCACGCCGTACTAGCTGTTAAACAGTTGGTATATTTTTTTACTTCAGTTTGGTTCTTAGGCATTTTCAAGTGTCCCCAATGGTCACTAACCTTTAATGTGTGTTTATGTATTAGTTGATATCCAATGTACATTGGATGACTTTGAATTTCGTGATGTAGACTGTTATAGAATAACAACTCTCTCTGTGTTTACATGGGCATGGTGAATCTACATTTAGAATGAGTCAACAATCTTCACAAGAACGTGTATGGAAAGCCCTTAGATGGCAATCATTTTGAACTTCATATACATGTCTCTATACTAGCATGGATCTTATTCAAAAATTTGAACTGAATTACTTCATTTTTGATTTATTATGTGAATGATTGAATGATGTCCCTTGAACATGGATGTGTACTAGACTTCTCACCAGACGTCATACACAAATTACACACGCACACGCTACACGCACACGCACATCACACACACACACCTACACACGACACACGTGCACACACACACGAACACACACCACCTACTCACACGCACGACGGCACCACACCACACTACACACACACCTCACACACACACACCACGCACACACACACACACTACTACACACACACATATACTCACACGCACACTCACACAACACACACCTACCACACCACACGCCACACGACACACAACATCACACAACACACACACAGCCTATGCCTATATCATAACACTGCACACAGGGCCACACAGTGTACCTTCAGCATTACAGACACATATGTCATGTGTCGTAGTGGTGCGGACCCCTTTGCGTTACATGGGTACCAAATTATGAATTTGTCACTTTCGTTTGCCATTAAACCAATATAACTCAAAAAGTACTTATCAAACCACAAAAGTATACATTTTCTGAATGCTTATACTTCAGGAATCTCAATCATTCCAAGGGTTCAAGTTGTCTGATACAGGGTGATGTAAAAAAATTAAAGGGTAATTATACCAAAAAACGTATAGTTGTTGTGAATATTGATGAAAACTCATTTACATTGTCAGTATTAATGTCATGGCTCAAAATAATTTGATGTTATATTGTTTGAAAAAGCCACCTTTCGGCTTTAAGAAAATGTATGGTTTTACTTACTTTTTGATTTTCAGATTGGAGGTGATACAGTTGTGACAAATATGTTAAAAATTGTGTTGTCGACATTTGTTACAAAACATTACATTTAACCTAATTAAACAAACTAATTTATTAAACCTAACTGACAAATTTTAAATTAGATACGCCTAGCTTACTCTCTCGTTTATAATAAATGCGCACAGTAGAGTGTATTTAAAAATTTCGAACAAAATGTAGCACTGAATGTGACTTATACTTGTGTTGGTCCTTACATGCATTAGTATTCATTGCTCATACACGTGTATACAATGTGCAATGTGGCAAGCATAAAGCTACACCAGTCATTAATTAAGTAATTAAATGACGCTTGAAAACAACTAATGTCACTTTATTTTCTTAGAATTGTTAAATATAACGTGTGTGCTTTAGTTAGTCAGAAAACTTTTCAAAAACCTCTGATAAATATCTGCCTGCAAAAAATGTAAAAAGAACGATGTGTACATGACATTTGTAAATTTTCCCAGTAGGGTTTGTACAGCTCCCACCGCTTAGTCTTCGCACGCTTATCCACAGATTTTACCATCGTTAACATTTTGCCATTTTCACTATATTAAACAAAGTGTCATACAGATTGTTTACTCAGATTTCAAATGCCTGAGTAATATTTTGCTGATAGAATGAGCCCACATTCATTATCATAATTGGCATAAAGAATAGCGTCTGGGACAACAATGTGAATGAAGAAGAGACTAAAAAATGTAACACGACCAGGTATTTGGGGTCCACCATACAACACGATGGGACCAATATACACAACACACACACACACACACACACACTCTCTCACACACACACACACACACACACACACACACACACACACACAAACACACAAACATATGCACACATGTATACACTAGATCCAAACCACCTGTAGATTAATACCAGATGATGACTCAGTTCATGTACATGTACTGTTAGTAAAGTATATGTACAGTATTCCCCATTGTGTGTTTTGTCTCAATAATTTTACTTTAATAGTCACCAGACCTGATTTTAGTATATTCAGCTATTCTTTCTCGGGTCATCCTTAAATTGCAATACCTTTGAATTGTTTGTGTTTGTTTTTTGCTTGATCGTGAAAATGTTGTGCAACTTGAACAGTGATATGTGGCCAAAAGTGAACAAAAAATGACAATGGAACCATTGCAATCTTTCTTAAAAAAAAACGGAGAACAAGTCAACGATACAAGTCTTGGTGACGTGTTATTTTAGGATTTAGCCCTAATAACCTGAAGAAAATCAAATCAAGATGTCAACTGTCTCACGAGTACCTTTTGAGAGTAATTTCCAAAGTGTATTAAACGAATATTGCAACCTCAGTCCGTCAGTCGTGCAGGAGTACCTAACCTTTCTATTCGTGTGACCTGGTTTACAAAATATGCGTTTGCGGAGATAGCTAATAAGATGCGTACTGGTGAAGGAGAAGTTCATCGGCTATTTACAATGGAAATTGAATTCAATAACAGTGTGTAAAAAAATATTTACACACTGTATCTCCCCACATGCGATCATATCTCATTAAGTTGTTACAGGGGTTGTCAAATTGATGCCATACACTTTGTAATCTGAGCGTCGTATTTCAGATACCCATGATACTTTCTCGATGTCTGCAAACTGGCAGGCAAGGAGCCATTAAATGAGTTTAAGTCCTTCGTGCATATAAAGAAGAAATATCGCCAGATTAGCGTAGCAGCTCCCGATCAGAGCCATATAGTTTGTTGAAGATAAATAATAGATTGTGATACGTGGCAGAGTCGGATCTGGCTCGAAGCACTTGATGTGGTTCACATTGAAGCTGTGACAAAGAAAAACTGGCCGTTTTTACAATGGCCCCGTTTCCACCGATTCTCCTCCCATTACACCGATAAGCCTCTCCCGAGATGCAGAAATACTGAATACTTTATGATTGATCATGTGCAGTTAGGCGAGTTCTACATCAGTCAAGTTATCGCATGTAGTTATGCCACACATGTCAGAACTGGAGTGTTCACACCAGAATTCACACCAGAATTCTTTTAAAATATTAACATGTTAAGAACATTTCTTAGTCTTTTGACAGTACATATACTTGTGAAAATCAAAATTGGACATGAACTGATCACAATTGAGAAAGGTTCAAAATAAACTCTTTTCATCCATAACACACATCAGTAGCGCAATATCATTAAATCATATGTTATTTTATTTACAATTTGCTCATCCTATATTATTCAGTATGGCCTTATCTCAATTCAGGAGATTATCCATGTCTACAGTGACTTGATACAATCAACCATTGTCTTCAAGACAATATTACATTTTTAGATAAAAACAAAACTGATGTTCGACTTATGTACAGTTGCAATGTTAGAAAATTACATATCTTATGCTTATGTGTACAGGCCATGAGTTGGCACTATATAACGGTGAATTAACATGATTCAGAGTCGTTACATGATAATGATTTTGACAGAATTTTGAATCATGTATAATTCCAGCTAATCTGTATACATGAGACTCCCAATTCATGTTCAGCGATTCAGGCACCAAAAGTCATTTTTGTTTCATTTTTACACAGTAAAAATTGCCTTCAAGAGTACTGGTGTCACCTATCATTATATGCACTGGGCCTAAATCTGCGCACCCTGCCTTTCACACAGAAAAATTACATACAATTCAATTAAAATTTAACAAATGATGTTTCTCATGTGATGATGCATAACTGAGGAATAACCCTGCATGAAAATTGTTTGAAAAAACTCACTGTTATTATATATTTGAAGACGCGTTTGTCAATGTGTCACCCGACTCGGCGTAAAAATGGGTTCCTAAATCTGCGCACATGTGCATTGGCTGTGTAACTTGCGCAGAGCGGTGATTTGTGTGAGCGTATCAACAAATTTTGATTTTGGGGATTAAATGGCGATTTGCGTGTGAATTTGTGGTTTTGCAGATTTAGTGCACTTGACCATACATTGATGCAATTGAGGAGTATGTACACTGGAGTTTAACCCTTTGGATGCGAATGTTGCAATTTTCAATTTTGACAATCGTAATAATTAGTTTTCTCCGTAATGTTTGTACTAGTTAGAAAAGCTAACTATTGGCCATAATGCTTAAGCAACATCTATGGCATAATTACCAGTATTAATGTTGCAATAAGGAAAGCAAGATTCAGGTTCAGATTCAGATTCAGATTCAGATGTAAAGAAAATATCAAAATAACAATCGTCATTATCATCCCCTCAAAATTAATTCAGTGTGCAAAAAGTTAAAGAAAAAAGAAGGCCCCATGTTTTATCTTGTATCATTGTGTCGTTTTATATCATATTATATCATATTTTGGGAAAAAGTAGTGCCTACTGTTTTTTAAAAGATTTGAGTCAAAGAGCATGATACAGTATGCCAATTCATATTTTACTCTGAATATTTCAATGAAAAATTTGGCAACTTAGTCTCTACAATAACTTTTGGTAGTAACATAAGAAATGATATGTAGTCAATAATACATGTAGGTAAATTCCCCTTTTATTGTAAACCTGGCAACTATCCCTTTTGGACAAAAGAAAATGGTGTAGTATAGTAAACATACACTGTACTAATTTGTAGAATTTTCTAGAAATTCCATATATTGTTCAAATTTTTACCTCTATTTCATAGAATTCAGGGTTGAACAGGGTAAAAAAATACTTCTCTTCTTCACAGTGGCTCTTTTAAAATAATTAGTCCTCATAAATATATGCAGTTGTCAGATTTTACAGTGGTTATTTTGGATGGTTAGGGGGCAAATCGCCCTTAGCCACTGTATGTACAGGTATGTAAAATCGTGACAACAATAACAGAATACATTTTACCGCTTTATTCAATATCTAGCATAAATTGTGAGAAATTGTATGGTACTGTACATTTGAATAACTGCTGTTTCATGTACACATACACTGTACATGTATATTTACATCATTTACATCAGTGGAGTTATCATGTTCATTGGCCCTATTCTATTTTTATTCTGCTTTGTCGTATTTTTCCCATAAATTGCCAATAAAAAATATGACTGAAATGACTAATGCCCTGAGATAGAGACTTTCACACCTTGCATGGGCTGCACCAGTGATCTATCCGGCATGTTAATTAATTTGTTGTGATGAAAAACATTCAACCCGACACCGGTACGCAGAACGCTTTCGTGTATATTTAGAAACAGGCCGACTCGTATTAACCCGAACGACAATCTCGGTGTGCCTCTGCGGGCTCCACCGACACATCTCGACGAAACCTATCGGATGGGGAGGCGAAATTAAGACGTGATTTTGCTCGACATTGACAAGTCGAGAAAAGCACAATGTGTTGATGGGGTATCAGAGAGAGAGAGTAAAGCTTTGCCTCTCCTGTGGACTTGCTTATGATCACGGCTAAGCCGTGTGTCATGCAGGTTTCATAATGCGCATGCATAATGATAATGCCTTGTTGGCCATGCATGTCGGATCATATTGGGTCATGTATTAACACGGCACACGCCGATTGGTCAGAGACAATTTACTGGAGAAGGAGAGAGATTGGGATGGTGTTGGGGGGGGGGAGGACACACTCAACAAAAAAGCAATATCCTGCAAGCTATGGAAAGAAGTAAGAAAAGTGGAATTATATTGATGTTGACAGATGACTGCCGAGCTTAAAGGGCTTTATCAATGATGGTTTTATTGTCAATATAGTATATTTGTAGAGCCTTCGATATTGCACTAAAAGCTAACTAAAAGCTACACGGCAAGACTTGATAGACAAAAGTTGATACTAATACTGACCCACATACATGTATTTGATCATTATGTGTGTGTTTATTGGGGTGGATATCAGAAGTGGAATGAGTCGGTCCAGGGGAGGGGGGCGGGGCAGGGTTATAATGGTGCACTTGTCACATTCAGTGTGTTTTATCTGAAATCTGTATCTCATATAAACCCAGACCATGAGAAACAGGTATCCATTAATATTGAAGAGAGATGAATGCTTGAAGGTTACAGGTTTGTAACTCCACATATGTGGAAACCAGAATATCACAGTTTTATATCCTGTTTTGATTGATATTGTGTGGTGAGTGTGTTACTCCACAATATACCTTTTTTCCTCGAGAGATCTTCAATGTAAATAAGTGTGGGATTGGTTGGTTGTTTAACTTGTTTTGTTAGCTTGTGTATTCATTAAGCGTGTGGATTTTTATTTATTTATTTTGTCCTGAATAATCTGTGCTGCAAAATTGCACCAGTGACTTGTTAAGAGTTTTAAGGTTAATGACATGATTGGGAATGCTTGAAAATGCTCAAGAACCAAATGAGTTGAAACATATACCAACCATACAACTGCTGGAGTAAATCTCCCAGCTAGAAGGATTTGTCTTTAATTTGTTTACTTAAGGAGAATCAAGCATGTACATACCAGTATTTTACTTCTCTCAAAGCCCAAGAGAAATATATCCCATTGAAAGCTACATAACAGATTTCACCTGCCACAGGGGATGTTGACAGTAGTTATTAATAAGAATGAGTCAAATGTTTGACCACAAGATTTTCCCAGGAGAATCCTTGCATAGTTTACTTGCTTCTAGAATAGTATCAGCCCAAGTTATAGACTATCCGCAATCATGTCATTTACCTTTAATGATCAAAGGACACATGATTGCATGATTTGATACCAGTTGAAGTCTCTTCCATCCCCGGTACCTGCATCTTTATTGTTTGCTGTAATTTATTCGTAGACACCGTCATTACGTCCAAGAAGTATCTAGTCATCACCATCATCATGGCTGAATAATAGTTCTTCAGCCTTCGTAACCTTGAATTCTCTCAGACGGTAATTTCCACTTTCACCCAGGCACTGAAAAGAAAAGAGGAAGATGAATTAACAGGCAGAAGGGAAAATCACAAGTATGGGTGTGACCAAAATAAACCCATCCAAATGAATTGCTGAATTATGATAGATTTCTGGGCTGTCAGTCAATTTCTTTGTTCATTGAGTACATACATCCATAATGCTGAAGTCTTTGAAAAGACTTGTAGCACAAAGAGTCAAGTTAACATGAAATGTTGAACGTTGAAGTTAACATCGGTGTGAAGCGTTGCTAAGTTGCAAGGGTTAGATTGTATCCATTCACATGTACGTAAAGAAAAGATTTTGCAATCCTTTGTCTATTGCAGAGTTATTAGAAATAAAATGAGATATGATCTTAATGTGTAAATGAAATAGGTATAAAATGATGTCATAAATCAATATTTAACTTGTAATCATCTGGATCAGAGTGCTGTGTGTCAATCAAATTTGGAGGTGGTTGATTTTCAAGTACAGAGGTATGAGTACACTGTGAATTTTTTTTGTGAAAATGCATTAATATTAGTAGTACTATTATCTTTATTACATTATTGAAAAACAAAAAGTGATTAATGTGGAATAGGTCTTTCCATTTTATGATATCCCTATGGCCTCACCCACCTATCCTACCCCAACCAGACGGTAATTTCCACTTGATGTGGAATTGGTCTTTCTATTTTCTGATATCTCCATGGCCCCACCCACCCTATCCTACCATCACCCCCTCCCCCCAGCTGTATGCAAAAAAGTGTACAGACTTGTGACTTCCATTAGGAAACTACAAACATCTGTGTAATATGAATCCAGTAGCTATTTAACATTTAATGGACAAGTACTAATGTTTCATTTTTATCCTTTCCCCAATAATGAAGAACACACAAACAAAATACTATATTGCTCATTTACAGAGATTTGTGTATCTACCAATAAAGAGATATTTCATCATCTGAATAAGGTGCAAATGAATGGAGCCCATGGCAGGAGAAACAAATGGCGCTATGCCAAAACTGTGGTTTTTTTTCCTCGTCTTTCTTCTCTGATTAATTTCTGCGTCACCGCTAAAGGGATATTTCTTTTCGCTTTGAAATGGTAAATGTCAGTCGTGTATGAGCACAAATACATAGCTGTTGGCCAAACAACTGCGAAGACTTGTATTCTAGTTCATAGGCAATTAGGAGGCGTGCATGATTGATATTGTCGTGGTTGTGGACCATCCGGCAGCTCCGAAACAGAATATTTGCCGGTTTTAACCCTCTGAACCCCGCCAGCAATATATTTTTGAAAGGTTCACTTTCTTCACAAGATGTTACATGTACCACAAAGAGGATTTTTTTCCCTTCTTTTTTTCTCCAACAACACAGTAGATTTTAAAGCTCTGCTGTTGAGGCAGAATGGAACAGCATTCTGTTTTAACACAAATGACAAAATTGGAACAGTAGTATTTCCCACATTGCAATGTTAGCCCGTTGGAGACAAGAGCAAGATATCTCTGGCTGGGGTCTATGGAAAATGAGTGCTATATTGAAAACAAATTGTCTCCAACAGTGAGAAAACTTTGAGAAAATGAAGTTTTCTTTTTCCCTTTACAGCGTGGGCATTGCACACCTACTATGTACATGTATGCGGTCCTGAGCAGAGCTGTACAGACCACATACATGTACGCCCAATACTGAAAAAACTAGCGATCTCTGTACAATGTAGAATGAATGCAATGGCTAAAAAATATTTTATCCAAATAGCAAACTTTAATGCTCGACCCATATGTGTAGACAAATTAAAATGCACTTCTGAAATGTTGAGTCCTTAATTTTCATAACATGTAATGTTTAACAGGTCATAGACTAGCCGTATCAAAGCAATATTTCAGTGTAATTTTGTAAAACAATGAATTTCAAAGCAATTTTCTATGCGATAACTGCATAAGAAAGGTCACCCATTACTTTGTACACAACAGTATGGAGCTGTCCCTATGTGTGGGGCACTGTAGCAGTAGAAAAATGAAGACCTGCCTTTATTTTAAAGGTATTTGGCTAACATTTATCACAGTTAAAAAAATCTGAGCTACATGATTCCCCATGCTACCATTGTCTTTGATAAAGTCTAAAAATGATGCCCTGAAAAAATTGTATTTCAAAATGATTATTTAGTGCTTTAAAAAAGTGAAAATCGTAAGTTGACCAGATTCACTTGCCCATTTCCTCCCATAGACTTACTGTGTGTACACCTAGGCTATTAAAACTCGCCCCGAGTTTTAATTGTTTATTCATGCATAACTTGCCATTGGCAGTGTAACTTTCCAAACTTTTGTATTCTAGGGTGTTTATTTGTCCATTTGAACACTACTATGTAGCTCAGATATCAAAGTTTGACAATGTTTTAATTTGAGGCTCCACAATGTTAGCCTATCACTCTAATTTAACTCGAGACTAGCTTCTACTTTGTGGTTGATTTGCCCCATGACACTGAACCTGTATTTTGCAGGCTTACATGTACATTTCAAAACTTTTCATTCTTTTGTGTACTTGGATAGTGTAGTACTGTAGATGCAAAACCAAAACAGCATTCTTTTTCACACAACTACTGTTTCTGATATCTATTGTTTATTAAGAATTCATTTTATCTTGTCTTATTTTTCTTTTGTATTCCAATTTTTATCCTTTTCCTGATTGCAGCCTGAGAATTTGTTGCTCGCTAGCAAGCAGAAGGGTGCCGCCGTCAAACTTGCAGACTTTGGTTTGGCCATAGAACTAGACAATGGAGAACAGTGGTATGGTAAGTTAGCTAGACCAGAACCGGTACTTCAGCATCATCTGCCCATTGTTTTTCTTTTGTTTTTACTGTGACTAAGTAAACAGTATTATAACCTCTTTCTCTGAAAAAGAATATTCATTATTTCCCTTACATAACCATGCCAACATGCTAAAGTTCAAGGTAGAATACCGTTTTTGCTTAACAACCATTGCTTCCTGGTCAAATATTTTGATAAAAATGGAAAATTTACTTAAATTTATCATCATAACAACATCTTTTTTGCAAATAATTAGACAAAAATGACACCAAACACTTAGCTGAAACCTAAAAATTTAAAATGGATGGATCTTCACGGTCGGTTTACCTTTTTGATACAGCATTAGATAAATATAAGGGAATAGTTTTGCTCACTCTCACAAGTGCATGTACATGTATGTACTTCATCATTTAATAGAAAAATTGTGGTATTGTTTTGCCAAACATCTGAAAACTTACGTGTACCTATATGTACATGTACCAACAATAATTGCCAGATTATATTATTCAGAAGGTTTGACTGCCAGATGTATATTATGTAATAGATGCAATTTTACGTGGGGGGGGGGGGTCCCAACATTTTTATTTTTAAATTTTGAACACTGCATTTGTATGCATCTTTGTGTAGTTGATCAAATCTGAACCAAAATGGATTGCTTTGCAAATCATGACTGAGTAACTTGAATAAGCACAACAAAGTTCCCGTAAAGCCGCCTATTTCTCTTTGATATGCAAAGTTTTAATTTCATTAATTGTTACTTAGGGGCATGTGCTTGGTTTTGTATCTATTTTTTTCCCAGGAATCGAATCTGTACTTGTCGGTTTCATTATAACCGTAATGAGGGTACCTGTAGTGCTAATAATAATGATTTAGTGTAGGGTCAAGTGTTAAAACGTCCAACATAATTGAATATGTTAACCCAACATGTGGTTCGAGAGCAAACATTTTTTCCCCCAAAATGGGAGTACTTGTAAATGTGACCTATCAATTGTGTAAAACAGTCTGGCATTCTAATGCATCAATGATTAACTTGACCTTCACGGGACTCTTTCACCATATCATCTTCTAGTACAGTCAAGGCATTTTATCTCCACCTGTAATGGAGCTTATTCTTCGATAATGTCAATTCCCTGCAAAGTGTGTCCCATGGAGCTATCAAATTATGATATTCATACGACGCGTGGAGCTTACAAGATTCGTGTAAATAACGCGTTCGTGCTAATGAACCGGCGAGGTTTTTGGTGCGCAGTGAATGACTTTGATACAAGACTGCGTGCGACTGCCCCCTGGGGATGAGGTTGTTTGCAATAAGAGCCTATCTACGTGTCATTACAGGGGCCGTGAGGGAACATACATGCAGATGGGTGGGGTTAGGCACTACCTCTCAATGTTGCTAGATCCAAATGGTTATGTTTGTTGTGCGTGTGCATACCTGTATGTCTGTATGTTGTACTGGTACATGTACATTATGTCTGTGAGGGTGTGTAGAGGACCAGTGGAACAACAGGTGAATTTTCACATTGATGGAAATGAAAGAAATGACTTTGAACGTTTGTTTTGTGCATGAGCTAATAAAATTTTATGTGGTCATTTAATTTCATTTAAATTAGCTAATTTGCCCCAGGTATAATCTGGTTAGAATTAAAAGCACCTGCAATGTTGAATTCAATCCATTTCCATGAAAAATGAATAAACAGATTGGCAAAAAAGCTCACATGACATACAGGATTTTTTTCAAAAGGCCGCATGCACTGCTTTACCTTGTAATTATAGTTTACCTTTTGTTAAATACTTTTAAATGCATCACTTTATTGTTTCCACTGTGTTGACATTTGACATGAAAAAGTCACTCAATGCTGCCCTACCCGAATGAACAGAACAAAATTAAATACAATTCACATTTTCATTATCAAAAATGTTTTCTTAGGTAGGGTTTGACAGTAACCTTCTTTGTTTGCCCAATCATACAAGCAAATATTTTATGTTCATTAATTTAGTTGCCCAAACAAAATTTTTGTTTGTTTACCCAAGTGAACAAAATGCTATACTTCAGAGACAGTACCATGTTGAAAATGTTTTTACACAAATTCTACTCAATTGGTATTTACATGAACTTGAAACTGAATTGAAAAACAAGTCTTTAATACTCTCTTGACTTCAGAAACCTTAATTTTCTATAAATTTTTACTAGCCCACATCAAATTTACTTGCCCCGGCCCAGCAAGTAGACAAGTGCTTGTGTCGAGCCCTGTCATAGGTCATCATAACATGTAGGCCACCGGTTCACCCATGTGTAACCTCAATGAGGTACTATGGGCCCACCAGTTCACCGAGAAGACAATCAGTTCCATACTTTTTAATTTGAATGACGAATGTCACTGAAGTTCCTACCAATGATATTTATCGTAAAATGAAAACACATTGAACCAACTAAATAAGTTTACATGTTTTGTTCTCAATAACATTTGTATTTTTACAGAAAATCATACTTTATTGAAAGGTCATACACATCAATCCAAAACAATGCAGTCCCCGGTTAACACATATATGAATGATTAGGATTCAGAAAGAAGACATCCATTAATATGAATTCTGTTGTGAAAATAATCTAAGAAAAGATCTCTATAATTCACTGCTTTTTCCTCTTTTTTCCTCTTTTCAGGATTTGCAGGAACTCCAGGCTACTTGTCCCCAGAGGTTCTCAGGAAAGATCCCTATGGCAAACCAGTGGACATCTGGGCTTGTGGTAGGTGATGGGCCTTGGCCAACTCCACACAAGTGCCCTCTAGCACATTGTGCTATTTAGCACTATGTGCTCTTTAGCACATTGTTCTCTCTAGCACATTGTGCTCTCTTACATTGTGCTCCTTTTCACAATATATTGATTCATATCTATGTGTGTGCAGTATGTCTGTTATTGCTGAAACACACCAGTGACATGATGGGTTGTTATTGTTAGGATAACTTGAAAAGAAGTACACCAAAATCATCCACAGAAAAATTAAAACAGTTACAGCATTGCAGACACACACACACACACACACACATACCTATCAGTGTTTTCACCATCAATCGGGGACGTAACTTTTAATTGCTTCTATTCTGTATAAATGGGGACATTTGTGTGTGATATTTTACCGCCAAACGCGGACACACTTGGTTCCAACCGGGGATGCCCATGTGTATAAAATTTTGTGTGTGATTTTTAACAGGCAACCAGGAATGATTTTTGTGCACTGTAAAAAAAAAAAATGATGGTACCCTCAAACGATTGCTTTTCAAATTTGCAATCATTTGCACTAGGTGTAGAAACATGGACCGTCCCCATTTCCAGGATGGTCCCCGGTCTGTATGTGGAGTGTCATACTTACGTCCCCGTTCGACTGTATTTACAAACACACAGACACACTCCTACTTGTATTGGCCGCCAATAATCGACTGTGACGGTCAAACTGAAATTTCTTGGCTTTGTCTCCCACATGTAATGGCTATGTCGTGCATAATTCAAAATATAACGCACTGTGAGGGAGAACGCTGTTAAAAATTTTATTGACCAGTAACAGGTGTGATGATGTTGGTGATAATACTGAGGGAATCAAAGGGTAGGCTGGGGGGAGGGGGTCACGGGGTGCACATGCACACCCCCCCCTCCCCCCGGGGCAGAGGAGTTCCACCCCTAGCAAATAAAAAGAAATTTGCACTTCTTTTTCTGCTTTCAGCAGCTGATTTTCTTAACTTAAATTCCACCTCCCCAAGATGAGTAACTCTCCATTCCACCTCCCTATGCCCAAACCAGTTTACGCCCTTGGGCAGAGATGATATGAATGCACAAGTATAGTTTCGGTTGATCAGACAGTTGTTTTGTCAATCTTTCGCTAAGCATTCTATTGTCACCCCAGACTTCAGAAAACAAAACCAAACCTACTGAAAATTGTTTTTAATGACAAAATCATATATCAGGTGTGTCTAAAGACATAATTGCAAAGAATTTTTTTTTACCATTTATCAAACTATACCTTGCGTTTAAGCTCTTTGTCTAACTTGGAACTACATGTAGACCTGTATACATAAGGTAATATGACCATTAGCAGTATTTCCAGTTCAAAATTCATAATCTTTCATCTCTGATAAGGTCTAAAAACAAAGCTTTGGAAAAACTGTACTGTTGGTGCATTGGAAAAGTGACCATTTTTGAGTGACAAGGCTTTAACCAGACCTATTTTCCCTTAGAGGTTGTTGTGTTACAATAAAAAAATCCACCTGATCCTTTGTTTAGGCATGATATTTATGTTACATATTTTGGTGGTAGCAGCATAACTTTTTTAACCCGTTGAAGACGGTTTGATTTTGCTTTAACACAAATTTCCCACAGACCTCACGATGAGATATCTTGTGTCTAGTGTTAAATGGGTTAAGTTTTGTATTCTAATGTGTTGACTTGCCCATTCATTCAAGCACTATCATATAACTTAGACATCAAATTTTAATTTTTTGTGTGGAACTGCCCAAATTTAATAATGTCTGTAACATATTTCTCTAGTGACAAAATCTGAAGATTTTCATTTTTTTTTTTGTTTGGTCACTCTTGGTACACACACAATCAAAAAATAAACTCTCCATATCCGTTTGACGCTCTTAACATGATAATAAATCCCCATTAAACCATTGCCAATAAACATGATATATGTGCCATTTGGTGTGGATGTGGGTAATTTCCTAATGGCATCGTTCGGTTATTAACGTCGTTATTACGGCAAAGAAACAACGTCGATTTGCATCCACGGCAAATGGCGTGTGACTCGATATTTACCCAAGAAGGTGTCACCATTCATGAAATTATCAACAGCGTCCCGCTTCTATAAGGTCAGGGAGATATGGCCGCAAGCGGGCGTGACGTGGAGGCAATTTGGGATTCACACACAGGGAGTTATTAAAGCCAGCTACATGTATATTTGTGATTGATCAGACAAACATTTTTATCTATCTTCCATGCCAGACATCAGAAATCAACACCCAAAATTGTTTAGAATGATACAGTATATTTTGATTTTTAAATGATCAATAAGCAGACTCCACGATGTACATGTATATTTTGAATAGCACCCCCCCCCCCCCACACACACACACACGCACGCACACACATACACACACACTCATACATATTTTTATTCTTTAATGGAAGCATTTCAGAGTGTATGATTTTCTGGCCATTGACCCCTTTCACACTGAATCAATTCAGAGGAGTATTATAATGAATGTTATTTTAATATTTTCTTCAAATCTTGCTTTCCTTATCGCACCATTGATACTGTTAACTATTCTATAGATGTTGCATAAGCATTATAGCCAATTATTAGCTTTTCTAGTACAAAGGTTACAGAGAAAACTAATTATTACGATTGTTGAATTTAATTGTACAAATGTGCAAAATTGCAACATTCGCGTGCAAAGGGTTAACAGATGATATACAGTACAGTGATGGTCATATTCCATATTGATTATGTGTACAAATGGGTACACAAGAGCTCAGACCCAACAAATAATTTGGCACATACTAAAAATTGTCTAGGCAGTGACTTGTTTTCCACTGTCACTGTCTATCAGTATCTTTGGCATATCACTGCCTTCACGACTTTGGTCCCAGGTAACACGAGACTCATTATCCCCTTCACCTATCAAAATGAAAATATGCAGACAAATACAATACAAATGTAAACAAATTTCCATGGTATACATTTTCGTGGAAAGGTGTACGTGACTTTCACAGTACAACGTACATATAGGTCTGTCATCTATTTAACAACACAGTTGGAGTTAATTTCTTGGCAGTCAATGTGTTAATGCTATATCTGTCTGCCTTTCTATCTCTGCAGGTGTTATACTGTATATTCTCCTGGTTGGATATCCACCCTTCTGGGATGACAGATCAACACAGGCTGTATTCACAGATCAAGGCTGGAGCCTATGACGTAAGCCATTCTTAGCTGTCTTTTGGTAACATGAAAGACATAGTTGGCCTTCCTGAAATAGTCTAAGGTTTAGACCTGGGGTTCTCAATTAGTCTTGCTGAAGTGCCAGATATGTCATCGGAAATCTGTGCAACACGCGCAGTGACCAGAGCAAGCGAAGAGTCGCGGCGTGGGTTCCTGGGTTCCAGGGGCCCACTCAAGGGCCGATGGCGAAGCCCCCGAAGCTTTTAAATATGAAACCCTCGAAGAGGCCCAGAATGGTTCTGATTAATATAAACAACAGAAACGAATATTCAAACAAACTACACAATTTAGGTTTTTATGCCTCCGCCCAACGAAGTTGCCGGAGGCATCATGTTTTCGGGTTGTCCGTCCGTTACGGATCTCGTTACCGCGATAACTTGAGAACCCGCCGATCGGATTTTGATGTAACTAGGACCAAAGTATGTACTATGAGCACCATATGAACTGATTAGATTTTGCGAGCTGAAAGGTCAAAGGTCAAAGGTCACCGGGCCTTAAATATGTCTTGATTTGGGCTCGTTACACGATAACTTGAGAGTGGCTGGTCGGATTGTGATGTAACTTGGGTGAAGTATGTATTATGAGGCACCAATGAACTGATTAGATTTTTGGGCTGAAAGGTCAAAGGTCAGAGTCACCGGCCTTAAATATGTCTGATTTGGGCTCGTTACCGCGATAACTTGAGAGCGGCTGGTCGGATTGTCATGTAACTTGGGTGAAGTATGTATAATGAGGCACCAATGAACTGATTTAGATTTTGGAGCGAAAGGTCAAAGGTCACCGGCCTTAAATATGTCTGATTTGGGCTCGTTAACGCGATAACTTGAGAGCGGCTGGTCGGATTGTGATGAAACTTGGGTGAAGTATTTATTTTAAGGCACAATAAACTGATAAGATTTTGGGGCTGAAAGGTCAAAGGTCAAAGGTCACCGGGCCTTAAATATGTCTGATTTGGGCTCGTTACCGCGATAACTTGAGAACCCCCGATCGATTTTGATGTAACTAGGACCAAGTATATACTATGAGCACCAATAAACTGATTAGATTTTGGAGCTCAAAGGTCAAAGTCCCGGGCCTTAATATTCTGATTTGGGCTCATGACTGTGATAACTTGAGTATGACTTTTCGATTTTGATGTAACTTGGGAGAAGTATCTTGTATAATCGCCAATTTACTGATTCGATTTTGGAGTTGAAAGGTCAGAGGTCAAAGGTCCAAGCCTCCTGTCCGATTGAGCTCATTGTCGCGATAATTTAAGAACTGCTTGAATTGGAATTTACTGAATTTGTCAAGGGTCACATGGGCATATGCTTACTTCATCTAATTGGTCTTGCCCTACCATGGTAACTTGAAGCTTTCAAATTACATCAGTTGGATGGACTGCCGGACCGCGGAGGCATACCCATCGACTGCGCGCAGTCGAACTGCTCTAGTATTTCTTAGTGGCTTCCATGCGCCACTTCGAGGCCGCATGCGCACAAGTGGCACGTGCACGCTAATTGAGAACCCTGGTTTAGACTATTCTCTTTTTTACCCTAATCCCAAGGCAGTATAGAAATTTAAACTAGTGTAAGTGTGGACAGCTACCTCGCAGCTTGCTTTGCTCAGGATTGGTGTAATATTAAAAAGCAGTCTGTAGGACTACCTGAAATTAGAAAATGTGCTTTATTTAAAGGGAAAATTGTTGGTCCATAAGCTTTTCAGTGTGAGCTTTTCCTTGATATGAACTCTTTAACTCGGTAATGTATGAAGAAAAATTCTTAGACTTTCCCCAAATTGTAAATTTCATTAAAGGAGGAATTTCCCTGTATATCATTACTTTTTATGCCTCCGCAACGAAGTTGCCGAGGCATCATGTTTTCGGGTTGTCCGTCGTCCCGTCGTCCGTCCGCCGTCCGTTACCGCCGATCTCGTTACCGCGATAACTTGAGAACCCCGATCGGATTATTGTGTAACTAGGACCAAGTATGTACTATGAGCCACCAATGAACTGATTAGATTTTGGAGCTAAAAGGTCAAAGGTCAAAGGTCACGGGCCTTAAATATGTCTGATTGGGCTCGTTACCGCGATAACTTGACAGCGGCTGGTCGGATTGTCATGTAATTTAGTGGAAGTATGTATTATGATGCACCATGAACTGATTAGATTTGGGCTGAAAGGTCAAAGGTCAAAGGTCACCGGGCCTTAAATATGTCTGATTTGGGCTGTTACCGCCCGATAACTTGAGAGCGGCTGGTCGGATTGTCATGTAACTGGGTGAAGTATGTATAATGAGGCACCAATGAACTGATTAGATTTTGGGGCTGAAAGGTCAAAGGTCAAAGGTCACCGGGCCTTAAATATGTCTGATTTGGGCTTGTTAACGCGATAACTTGAGAGCGGCATGGTCAGATTGTGATGAAACTTGGGTGAAGTATTTATTATAAGGCACCAATAAACTGATTAGATTTTGGAGCTGAAAGGTCAAAGGTCACCGAGCAAAATATGTCTGATTTGGCTCGTTACCATGATAACTTGAGACGGCCTGTCAGATTTTTATGTTATTTGGGTGTGAAGTATTATTATGAGGCACCAAAAACTGATTAGATTTTGGAGCTCAAGGTCAAAGGTCACCAGGCTTAAATATGTCTGATTTGGGCTCAGACTGTGATAACTTGAGTATGACTTTTCCGATTTTGATGTAACTTGGGAGAAGTATCTGTATAAGGCGCACCAATTTACTGATCGATTTTGGAGTTGAAAGGTCAGAGTCAAAGGTCCAAGGCCTCCTGTCCCGAATTGAGCTCATTGTCGCGATAATTTAAGAACTGCTTGAATTGGAATTTACTGTAACTTGGTCAAGGGTCACATGGCTTATGCTTATTCATCTAATTGGTCTTGCTACCATGGTAACTTGAAGCTTTTCAAATTACATCAGTTGATGGGACTGCAGACTGCGGAGGCATACCCATCGACTGCGCGCAGTCGAACTGCTCTAGTTTAAACATTTGGATTCATATAATCTAGAATCATTTTTAAAATCCCAACAATGAAAGTTTGACAAAAATTTGGTCTAACCATTGAAGAGATATGATTTGTTTTCCTCAAATAATTTAAATTACATTTCTGTCCACTGTAGAATGGAATTCTACATGTCATAGCGAACAACTCCCCATTACATGAGTTTCTGAAAATTTTCATTTTTCAATAAAAAAAAAAATTGAAAACTTTATGATCAATTCACAGCCGAAAAGATGAAACAAAATGATACAATATTTGATTTAACAAGTATTTTTATATGGGTATTTCCCCTTGAAAACCAAATAAGCTTTCACATGTTTTATCACTTACTCTACGTACATGTAAATGTTAGTTCCAATGCTAAAGATACTGTAGTCGAATGAATCGTGGCTCCAGTTGATGCCCAGGTAATATCCAGTCCAACAGATGATTCAAGCATGATCCAATGTCCCAATAGGTATGAGGATAAAATCTCAATGGCAGAGTGTAGCAGATACAGTATCTCAGATGAAATCAGTGATGAGCATAACTTCACATATTCTCAATGGCAGCAACGATGATGTAGTAATCCAGTAAATCCACAGAATGTGCGGGCTTTCTCAAGCATGATCACAGGCAGGTAACTATCCACACACAGAAACTCTCCTATAAATCCACAAGTTGTGTATCGAGCCAAGGTCACGATAAACTCTAAAAAGCAGGTTACTATTAACACATGTGACTTGAGCTAAGATGAAACTCTAACCTTATGTCCAGAACAACTGATATACATGTATATATTAAAATCTGTACATCTAGAAAAATCTATGGATCCATTTCTAAATATAACAGAGTCATAAACACAGTGGCTTTCTGGAAAATACTTTTTCTACAACTATCTACACTATTCCACTGTAACTTGCCTAAAGGTCACTGAACTCACACTAACATGCTCACAGTAATGCCCTTTATTATGCTAATTAGCTCAGGAGAGTTACATTTTTATACGCCCGGCACGGCGGGACGTATTATGGTATCACGCTCGGTGTCCGTCGGTCTGTCCGTCTGTCTGTCCGTCTGTCCGTCCGTTAACTTTCCTTGTAAACGCCATAACTTCAGTTTAACTTAACTAGCCCTCATATAATTTGGTGTGTATGATACTAGCATGGATCCCAGGAAGCCTATTGATTTTGAAGTCGAAAGGTCAAAGGTCAAGGTCACAGTACATGTTTTCATCTTACCCTTGTGAAGTCCTTGTAACATGATAACTTCAGTTTAACTTAACCTAGCTCATATAATTTGGTGTGTATGATACTAGCATGGATCCCAGGAAGCCTATTGATTTTGAGGTCAAAGGTCAAGGTCACAGTGAGCATGTTTTCATGTTACCCTTGTGAAGTCTTTGTAAACGTGATAACTTCAGTTTAGTTAACCTAGGCTCATATAATTTGGTGTGTATGATACTAGCATGGATCCCAGGAAGCTATTGATTTTGAGGTCAAAGGTCAAGGTCACAGTGACATGTTTTCATTTTCCGCGTTACAGGCGGGCCTTATTATGTGCTCGCCCAGCGACACTCTTGTTTTCTGTGTAAATAACACCTGGCCCAGACAGCTCTTCCCAATTCCAGAATTGTCTAGGCAGTAAAATTGTTCAATGTTGATTTCACCAAGCACATAAACTGCATCTAATCTAATGGCTACATGTATAATAACACAAATTTATTAATAACAAAACTTTAATTGTGAGGGCACGTGAGGGATAAGATGAACTACATACCTATGGACAGGTGTAGTCAATTGATTTGTTACTTGCTCAGAAAATGAAAGTAGTGGTAATCCAGATTTTTAATCTGGTTTTGCCCTCGTTATCCCCTCGCCCGACGAAGTCGGGAGGGTATATAGAAATGCCGCCATCCGTCCGCTGTCCAGCGTCCGTCCGTCCATCCGTCTGTCCGAAACACTGGTTTCCGCGTAATGTTTGATGGATTTTCATGAGATTCGGTATGAGGTACATGATATCAAAATACAGCTCAAATTCGTTTCGGAGGTTGTAGGTCAAAGGTCATAGCTCATAAATGCCGAAAACTGTTTTCCGTTCAATAACTTTACTAATATTTGAGGGATTTTGATGAGATTTGTATGAAGGTACATGATATCAAAATACAGCCCAAGTTCGATTTTGAGTGTGTAGCCAAAGATCAATGTCCATAACTCAATAAATGCGAGGACAGGTTAATCTAAATGTCTGGAAGCCAGACTAGGGCATATGTAGCTTTGCCCATAAACTGTTTATATATTAATGCAAATTCTTTGCATACTATTCTGACAAAGTTGCTCTAAAACCTGACAAGCTTGCTTGGAGGCTTTGCCCAGACATATCTAAACTAATGTATGCAATTTGCATTTTGTATTGAAAATTATTCTGAAGACAGGTAGAAAAATAAGAACTGCACTAGGTTCGGCAGAGAAAACATCATAAATTAAAAGATTAATTTGAAAAATGTATGTTGCTACCATATCAGAAAATCGTAATCACTAAATGGGGAAATATAAGCGTGCACAACGATTGATATTGATTGTCAGGCTGTTAATGTAGCTTGATTGGTTTTCCAAATAATTTTTTTGGGTTAAAATGGTCCTGGATTCTTTTATTACATCAGCTTGTCAAAAATTAAGGGGTCAAGCGGCTATTTTTGCATTATTCTCCTGCTTTATTTATTTGTATAGGAAAGTACAATTATATAAGCTTATAGCTAAATGTCTGCAAAAAATGAGGCGGAAATTTCAGCCACTAGCTTCTTCCCATCAGATTTTATATAGTGCGACGCAAAATGTGTATTACTCTGAAAAGGAGCTTTTGGGGGTATTTTATTCGTTTGTCAAAGAGCAAATTTCTATTGCATTTCCACATGTAAAATCTACAGATAAACTGGAAGCAAATAGAAGTTTCAGTTAAAGATTTAGCTTAAGTTTACTGTGACAGTATTGATTTGACAAAAACAAGCGGATATATCTAATTTGTGATACTACAAACATTTAATCAGTAGGTGGTGAGGAAAATTATTGGTCACCCCACCAAACCAGTTATTTTTTGGCAACAAAATATCTGCACAAATTCGAGTTTTTTTTTTGTTTCAAAACGTGAAATATCAGGGTTTTAGGTTTGCAAAATACTGAAAATAAGATACTTTTACCTAGAAAAGATACCTATATTCATGCATAAAAAGATCAATTTTCCCCACTTAATATGTTCTAACACATTTGTCAGTGAAATGGTGGTCAAAATCTTGATCTTGTCCATACATAGTTATGATTTTGAGGATAATGTACACTTATTCAAAGGTCAATCGTCATAGCTCATTAAATTTGTAAGAATCATTTAATTACAAGTTCATTCAGATGACTTTAGTGATTTTAGACAGATTATTGATCTTCAGTATGATATGCCAAGGCAAAGTTCACCGACTTCAGTAGCTATGCGTATGTATGCTTACGGGTTATGTACCGGCGAGAGGGATGCTACGCTTTTGCGTTGTCCTTTGTTATGGGGGTAGCCAGCATCACCTAATTCTTGCACAGAAATTACCCTTACCCCTCCTTGCCACTGTCACCCAATTCGGCGCAACCATCCTCCTTCATGTTGAGAAAATGAAATTATGAAATTTGAATTATCTCTCTCTT
>JZLH01S0096685.1:30907-49340 GCA_001188425.1 Eucidaris tribuloides | reverse complement strand
ATTCATATTCCTGCCACTGGTGTCTTACATACTTATATCCAATATAGGATATATAGGAGCAGACAGTTTTTTTTAGCACGTCTGTTTCAGAAACGAATCATTTTGGGTTTTTTTAACACCTTGCCACACCCTGGCTACTGATGAAGAGTGTGTGCTAACCTGTTTTTGTTAACACTCTCCTGCCAGAGTAAGTGTTTTATGCCTTCGGGTATTTTAAAATTACATTTTGATCGTTGGATCCGACTTCCAGGAAAGGCTGGGTGACAATCAGGAAAAGGCTGATGACCACGGGATAGACAGTTGACGGCTAGGAAAGACTAGCGTTTATTGTGATGTTACGCGCTCGCGCGATGTCGCATCACTTGTCTTGGCAACGCGTTTCACTACGCAACTTTCATCTGTTCAAGACATTTAATTACAGATTAGTACGGTGATTCGTCTAGCCAGGAGCAGACGTGTTTTTTAGCATGTCTGTTTCAGAAACGAATCATTTTGGTTTTTTAACACCTTGCCACACCCTGGCTACTGATGAAGAGTGTGTTGTTCTAGCGTGTGTGTGTGTTGTGGGGGGGGCGGGGTATTCAATCCCTCATTCCCTCGTTTAAATCTATTCACTATTTCTGTTTCAAAAGTACTTAAAAGGTAAATTACAATTAGATGCGCTATTCACTGATAATCTCTTCATTCACTTCTAATTTGGTGACTCATCTCTTTCATGAACTTGAGTCAGGGTTTTTTTGGTATAACTTGAGGTTTACCCTCTTGTATTATTTGAATGGAGTTGTATATTTTCAAGCAGGAAACTTAGAACTATTGTATGTTGGTTACAATTTGTCATTACTTTACACAATTCAGATGCATATTTCCAAACACCCTATATGCATTTAGAAGCTCTGTAAAATGTACTTCAACTTTGCTGTATTACATTTTTCCTGAAAATGTTGTTGTGCAAAGTTATTGCTAGTTGAAGTCATTTAGTTATTTCCTTTCCCGATACTGAGCGCTCTTTGAAAAAAACTCCGCACACACGAGATTCAGGGTCCCGCGCACAAAGAGTTAAGTTGTAACAACTAATGTAATTTGGCACATTAAATCTTTATATTTCATGAATAGCATTCTGAATGCATTTCTTTGGCTAATCCCTGCACCAACATAATTTCACTGAGGGGTAACTTGGCAAAACTTTGAAAGAACACATGCAAATCTTTATATGTAAATACACCATTTCAGTCAGGACCCTGGGAATGATATTTTCACCGGGGGTGCCGAGATATATGTTTTCGCGTCAAAATAATTTTTCACAGCCAAATTCGGCCGAAAATTTTCGCAGCCAAAAATATTTTTTTCGCGGCCAAAAACAAATTTTTAAATAAATAGGCAGCGCCGCCCCTGGATGACGTATAATGCTACACATCATGACATACACGTCTTTTTGCAGGGAGTGCTGTGCAACCCTGCAAAAATGTCTGGGTGTGCTGCAGCACCCCCAGCACCAGGGATGTAGCCAGACTTTTCTGAGTGGCGGAAATTTTGCTGCTGCCCTGACCATGCGAGCGGAGCACAGCGACTTCATGGCGCGGTAGTTGACGGCTGATTATGATCAATTCGCTGCTAAGCAAGTGATATCGTACGTTTTAACAGTTACATTATAATAAGAAGTCATAAAGTACTATGCATGACCATTATCTGAGCCTGATGATGTTAGTTTACTTGAAAATATTCTCACTTTTAAGCAAAAAAATCATTGCTAATGAAAAGTAGTGCTGGGCGAGAGACTGGTTTTTCGCTCGGAGTGCTCGACGGAAAATTTGGTAAGTGGGCGGCCCCACCCTGCGCCGCCCGGCGTAGCGACAACCCTGCCCAGCACCCCCACTTCCCAGGGCCATGATTTCAGCAATATCAAAACACACAAAAACCATAGGAAGATAATTCTGTAAAAGTGAGTTTTAAAGTCTTTTGTCAAGACGACATACATCCTAAATAACAGGACTTTACAATTACAAATCTCCTTGATCACGTAACAATATTTTCAATTTTGTTTAAATCAAGTCACATTTATGTCTTCATGATTTATAGAATTCTAGTATCAAAAGTAATAATATAAATATACTAAATTTATACTCCACGTGCACCCTGCTAAACATACACAATCAACCTCTCTGATAATTGTTTGCTCTGGTCAGTATGTCTTCTTCTCTTGATGCACACAAAAGAAAACTTTCTGCAGAAACTGGGTCATTTTGCCTGCAGGATAAAAAAGGAATGAAGAAAACAGCAAGACAGTAAGTGGTGTTGAAACATAATAAAATACATCTGCACCCTCAATAATGCACAAACCACATTAAAATGATCACACACACACACATTTTTGTTTGTCTAGGTGTGTGTGTGTGTGGGGGGGGGGTATTCAATCCCTCATTCCCTCGTTAAAATTTATTCATATTTGCCACCTGGTGTCTTACATACTTATATCCAATATAGGATATAATAGGAGCAGACATTTTTTTTTAGCACGTCTGTTTCAGAAACGAATCATTTTGGTTTTTTTTAACACCTTGCCACACCCTGGCTACTGAGTAAGAGTGTGTGCTAACCTGTTTTTGTTAACACTCTCCCTGCCAAAGTAAGTGTTTTTATGCCTTCGGTTATTTTAAAATTACATTTGGATCGTTGGATCCGACTTCCAGGAAAGGCTGGGTGACAATCAGGAAAAGGCTGATGACCACGGGATAGACAGTTGACGGCTAGGAAAGACTAGCGTTTATTGTGATGTTACGCGCTCAGCGCGATGTCGCATCACTGTCTTGGCAACGCGTTTCACTACGCAACTTTCATCTGTTCAAGACATTTAATTACAGATTAGTACGTGATTCGTCTAGCCAGGAGCAGACACGTGTTTTTAGCATGTCTGTTTCAGAAACGAATCATTTTGGTTTTTTAACACCTTGCCACACCCTGGCTACTGATGAAGAGGTGTGTGCTAACCTGTTTTTTGTTAACACTCTCCTGCCGGAAGTAGTGTTTTATGCCTTCGGGTATTTAAAAACAAAAAATTATCCAATATTTTGAGTTATATAATCTTGTCATGGTCACAAGGTGCAGACACATCACGTGATTACTAGGGGCTTGATCACATTGGATTGTTGATGTTGGGATCTGGAGTTGATCCTATGTCAAACCTACTTTCCAGCGTAGGGTGATCACAACACATGTGGTTTTGACCCCCGTACATCCTCATTGTTTGGTCAAAACCACCTCATTTAGGTAGCTTCTACCATAGCAGGATGTGAAGTAAAGTCTATATTGTGATCGTGATTCGTGGAGTAGCTCGCACATTATACCAAATATAGGTATGACAGTATGAATTAACTCCTCCCCCCGTCCCCCTCTTGCCAAATTTTATGCTGACACAAAGCGGAGTTCAGTGATAGCAGCATTTAACAGTATTACGGATTTTCCTGTAGGTCGGCAGATATGGGTTAAGTTTGTTATTTCACATTTTTATGTTTAGAATTTTCCAAATTTGAAGCATGGCTGGAAGGGACAGGACGTGGTGACCCGAAAAAAAGAAATGCCTTCTGAACTTTTGGATGCAGAGGATGTTTAATACAATGTTTATACTGGAAAATCAAACATCCAGGAAAGAAGATTCGCTCCAGTTAGGCCACACATCAACATCATCATCATCATCATCATCATCATGTCATCTTCGTGTCATCATCATCATCATCATTATTATAAATGATGATGATGATGATAATGATGATGATGATGATGATCATCATCATCATCACCATCATTATTACTATTATTATTATTATTATTACTATTATTTTCATTATTATTATTATAAATGATGATGATGATCATCATTATTTTTATTCCTGTTGTTACTATTATTATCTCATTCCTTTACATATTTATGAACAATTTCTGATCAAATTTGACAAACAAATTGACAAATAAAGTGTGTGATTTACCTGATACAGCAGTGAGGCATTTTAGTTTATACTTGGGATGTACAAACATGTAGTAAACCGGTACTCCACTGAAGGCAATGCCCAGTCCAATGCATCGATGGATAGGATCGGAGTAGATGGACATACCAACCACAAAACACATCATGACGATGTAGACGACGACAATAAATAATGGGATCTGGCAAAATGAAGAGAGGGAAAGAAAACAGAACAAGGTAAATTCATCCTAGATCAACCAATATCATCTCGTGGCAAAACTTGCAGTAGGCACCCCACCCCAAACCCCCCCCCAACCTACAAACCAAAACAACACATTTCACTTTAAAGGTAAATGACATGATTGGGAGTAGTCCTCAACTTGGGGTAAAAACTATTCTAGAATCAAGTAAACTATGAAGGGATTCTACTGTGAAAATTTCAGAATCAAAAGTTGACTCATTTTAAAATAATGTCCATCAGTATGCCTTGTAACAGACAAATTTGTAGTGTAGCCTCGTATGGGGATTAAATCTATCGTGCCCCGATAAAGTTAAACTGCTGGCCTATTCATGCTTGATTCTCCTAAAGTAAACAAGCCCAAAACAAATCCTTCCAGCCAGGAGATCCACTCCAGCTGGTGTACATTTTATTTGGTTTATCTTTCAACCAGTTTAGTTGTAAAGGCATTTTTTTATTTCTCCCAATCATGTCACTAAGCTTTAAAAAGGGCAATAAATGTTTCAAGCCATCATGCCTCACAATTACACACAGAAAAACACTTGAACAATTTGACTACATTTATTTTAAACGACAACAAAAGAATACCATATTCATGATTCAATATTTTATTTTATGTTGTGTAATAAAGATCGTATCCATGATTTGAACACCCCCGAAATTAACTTATTGACCGGACAATCTAGAATCATTTAAGATGTAAAGAAAAATGTAAAGATTCACATAAATCTTCACCTTTCACAAAAGCCTTGGGACTAAAACGTCACGTTTCGTCAAATTAAGCGCTGATAAAATCCAAACCGAATGCACTGACATAACATTACTCCCTGAATTTGAATTTTACAGCCATTAAACTAGTCTAAATGGCAGGACTGTTTCGTGTATCATCTAGTGAAAGCTGAATACTTGCTGATCAAAGCTTACAAGGTCAAAAACTCACACCAGTGCAGTTGGATGATTGTCAAGAAATCTATCCTATGGTTGGACTCTAACAAATTCAAGATTAGCAGATGAAAGTTACATCCAGTGTCTGAAACCTAGACTACCATTACAAAATACAACTTCAGCAATGGCCCAATTTCAAATGACTTATCATTATACAGTGTGTATCAAAAAAAGAAGACACTTTGAAAAAAAATTTATTAAAAATTGTTTTCGTGTTTTTGAGATTATTTTTTGATATGAATAGTATACCTTGGACCTAAGCTATCTGATGACACTGTTGGTACTGAAAGTTTTTCATGCGTGAGTGAGCACAACCCGCTTTTGTGCAATCGGCTAAAAATGCATTTGCGCACAGAATTGTGTTCTTATAGTCAATGTTCAATGCCTCACAGACCGGTGTTGCAGGAGCTCTCAACTGATGTGCACAAGGATTGAATCCTCAGCATGCTCAGAGAAGAGCTAATATCAAATTTTGTGACAAAAAAAAGACAAAAATGAAGCAATGATTCAGATATACCCCCATAAAAAGAAGAAAATGTCATGTTTGCAAGATGAACTGTGAATTAAAAAAAAAATGCATTCTCTTCTTTTTCAGGGGGTGGGGTGGGTAATTGTATCTGAATTATTGCTTTACTTTGTCTTTCTTGTCACAGAATTGATATTAGCTCTTCTCTGAGCATGCTGAGGATTTGAAATGAAGCAATGATTCAGATACAACCCACCCCCACCCCCTCAAAAACAATAAAATGCCATTTTCTTCAATTCACAGTTCATATTGCAAACATGACATTTTCTCCTTTTTTAGAGGGGTACTTCTGAATCATTGCTTCGTTTTTGTCTTTTTTGCTACAAAATTGATATTAGCTCTTCTCTGAGCATGCTAAGGATTCAATCCTTGTGCACATCAGGTGAGGGCTTCTGCAGTACCAGTCTGTGAGGCATTGAGAACATGACTTTTATAAGAACACAATTCTGTGCGCAAATGATTTTTGGCCGATTGGACAAAAGTGCGGTGCTGCCACTCATGCGTGAAATACTTTCAATCCAACAGTGTCATCAGATAGCCTTAGGTCCAAGGTAAAATATTCATATCAAAAATAATCTCTAGATCATGAAATTTTTGCGTAATAAATTTTTCTGAGTGTCTACTTTTTTTTGATACGCACTGTATATTTCAAAATTGTACAACAAATAAATCCCAAATTTTTGAGAAATGGCATTTTATCTACTATCTTTAGTTTAGTCAAATCTGAGCCAAAACAGTTTGGTGCTGCAATCAAACACATAGCTTTAACAGGGCTCCACCTAACATTTTTTTCTACTGGGTCCGACCTGTTCCTGTGTCGGACAGTAAAAGTCAAGTTTTTCATTATTTTACTGGCCCGAACCTAAAATTTACTGGCCCAAAAAATAAATGTAAAAAACACTGTTAAAACTATATTTTATTATTGACTGCCCCGCCCCCCCCCCCCCCCCCTGGCAATATAGCAAATAGTATTTTGCCAGCTCCCTATGATGCTAACAACAACTGTCTGCAAGTTATTGTTGTAATCACTGATTTATTATAAAAATATTGTTAGGACATATCAAAACTTATTCCTCCAGATCGTGAATGCTTCGACGTCCCAGGGCATAAGGGGGGGGCGGGGGGCGGGGTTGTATGATTTTGCTTTGTTCTTTTGTACTAGTTTTGTTGTATGTCAGCTTTTTTTATGTTGTTTAATTACGTACATTCCTTTATTGTCTCACTTGTATACACGGATCAAGCTCACCAGATTTATTTAATTTTAACTCTTAATTTGATTCCACTCATTTTTACAAATTTATCCTCCTTTACGTCTGTAATATTAGTGTTCCTTTATTTATTATGCTTTTGTGTCTTTTGTAGTAGTATATTGATATTGATACATGTATTATGTCATTGTTTGTTATGAACTATTTAACTTGTTAAATGAGTAAATAAAAACTTAAACTTGAACTTGAAGTTCATGCTTGTTGGTGTTGTGTTTTTTTTGCTGTTCGGACATTAATGTCGCTTGTAAGATTTAGTTCTGAATTATGCCAGAAATCAAAAGTCGGCAATTATATTTTGACCCACGGATATTGATTTCGCCGATATTTAGTTCCGTTTACACCAAAAATAATTGTAAAGACTTTCTTTTTCACTCGCGAAATGAATTGTGGGATAATATTTCGGTTCCGTTATTATGCCAGAAATCAAAGTCGGCAATATGATTTTGGATCCGCGGAATGAATTTGGATAATATTTCGTTCCGTATTATGCCAGAAATAAAAGTCCGGCAATGTGATTTTGATCCGCGAAATGAATTTGGCTAATATTTCGTTCCGTATTATAGCAGAAATCAAAGTCGGCAATATATTTTGATGCGCGGAAATGAATTAGGCTAATATTTCGTTCCGTATTATGCCAGAAATAAAAGTCGGCAATATGATTTTTGATCCGCGGAAATGATTTGGCTAATATTTCGTTTTCCGTATTATGGCAGAAATAAAAACTCCGGCAATATGATTTTGATCCGCGGAATGAATTTTTGTGCTAATATTCGTTCCGTCATTATGCCAGAGATAAAAAGTCGGCAATATGATTTTGATCCGCCGGAAATGAATTTGGTAATATTTCGTTCCGTATTTTTTGCCAGAAATAAAAGTCGGCAATATGATTTTGATCCGCGGTAATGAATTTTGGCTAATATTTCGTTCGTATTTGCCAGAAATAAAACCTCCGGCAATATGATTTTGATCCGCGGAAATGAATTTGGCTAATATTTCGTTCCGTATTTATGCCAGAGATAAAAGCGGCAATATGATTTTGATCCGCGGAAATGAATTTGGCTAATATTTCGTTCCTATTTTGCCAGAATAAAAGTCGCAATACGATTTTTGATTACGCGAAAATGATTTGGCAATATTGCAATATGATTTTGATCCGCGGAAATGAATTTGGCTAATATTTCGTTCCGTATTATGCCAAAATCAAAGTCGGCAAATGATTTTGATTCCGCGGAAGTGAATTTGGCTAATATTTCGTTCCGTATTATGCCAGAAAAAAAAGTCGGCAATATGATTTTGATCCGCGGATATGTATTTCGCTGTATATTTTTAGTTCCGTATTACGCCAAAAAATAATTGTAGAGTGTATTTGACCCGCGGAAATGAATTGGGTAATACTTAGTTCCGTTTTATGCCAAAAATAATTGTTTAGGAGTTTGTTTCTGGATAATACGGAACTTAAATAGTTACCCTAATTTAATTTCCGCTGGGTGAAAAAGAAACTCTTTACAATTATTTTTGGCGTAATACGGAACTAAATATCAGCAAAATTAATAAACGTGGGTCAAAATCAAACTGCCAACTTTTATTTTTGGCTAAAACAGAACTAAGTATTACCCCAATTCATTTCGCGGTCAAAAATACACTCTTAACAATTATTTTTGGCGTAATACAGAACTAAATATCAGCGAATTAATATCCGCGGATCAAAATCATATGCCGACTTTTATTTCTGGCAAATACGGAACGAAATATTAGCCAAATTAATTTCCGCGCGATCAAAATCATATTGCCGACTTTGATTTCTGGCATAATACGGGACGAAATATTAGCCAAAATTAATTTCCCGCGGATCAAAATCATATTGCCGACTTTTATTTCTGGCATAATACGGAACGAAACATTAGCCAAATTCATTTCCGTGGATCAAAATTCATATTGCCCGACTTTTATTTCTGGCATAATACGGAACGAAATATTAGCCAAATTCATTTTCGCCGGATCAAAATCATATTGCCTACTTTTATTTCTGGCATAAAACGGAACTAAGTATTACTCCAATTCATTTCGCGCGGTCAAACATACACTCTTAACAATTATATTTGGCGTAATACGGAACTAAATATCAGCGAAATTAATATCCGCGGATCAAAATCATATTTGCCGACTTTCATTTCTGGCATAATACGGAACTAAGTATTACCCCAATTCATTTCGCGGGTCAAACATACACTCTTAACAATTTTTTGGCTTAATACGGAACTAAATATGAGCCAAATTCATTCTGCGGCGTCAAAAATAAACTCTTAACAATTATTTTTGGCGTAATACGGAGCTTAATAATAGCTCGAATGACGCCCGTTTTTTCCGATAATATCATTATATTTGACAGATTTCTTACTGGGCTGTCGACCAGTAAAATTGACTATTCTGAATTATACTGGCCGACAGTGAGTTTTACAGCGTCTCGGGCCGTCGGACCTGTGCCAGTGTCGAGCGCTGCTTTTAAAAACAGATATTCAATATACTGCGGTATAATCCTTTCTGAACTCTGTTTTTCGTATTGTTTATTTTTCTATATTAAAGGATAATGAATTTAAGACTTACCTTAAATGGTCTGTCTATGTCTGGATATTTCCATCTATAATATGGCAAGATTGCTACAGTCATTGTCACAAATATTGCATCCACAAAACCCAGATATTGTATTAAAACGATGACATCATCTTCTACGAGAAAAATCAGGCCGATGAGGGTGATCAGAATAGCTGGGAGTGGCGTCCGATGTTTGATGTTAACCATGGCAAGAATCTCGGGGAAAAGACCTTCACGCGCTGCCACAAATCCCAATCTGTTGAAAATGACCAAAGACGGTTTACAAGCATGAGTTGTACATTGTATACCAATAATATACCAATAATACCATACATGTAGTAATATACACACAACAAAAAAAGTAACTACCCCCTCTTTCAAACAACCGTAACTTTTTAATGAAATGAATTTCAGCAAATTAATTTGGTAGGAGTGTTCCTACACCTATTGACTAACACCTGTGTGAAAATGTGAATGATCCGTCAAGCCATGCAAGAGTGAGCATGCATTAAAGGCAAAAATGTCACTTTTCAAAAGTCACAGGAGTCATCTCTTATGCCAAAATATTGGTAAATAATGACATTGTTTGCTTTGTTCATAAAGTGTGCTCATTCAACCTTGACATGGTTACAACCTCTTATGTTCGTACAAACGCAAAAATATGTTTTACTGAAAAATATTGGATTTTAATTTTTTCAATAAACTTAATGTATTTTACAATTTCAAAATTGAGAAATGTGGAAAATTTTATATTGAGCTCATTGAAGCGTAAAATATGCGAAAAGCACCAGGGCAAGTGTAAGGGGGTCAATCGATAGATGATTAACATAAATACCGCCCAATCATTCACCAGAAACAAAATTTGTCAAAATCCTGCATCACAAATTCCCCAAAATGACCCTTGTGAAAAGTGACATTTTTGCCTTTAATGCATGCTCACTCATGCATGGCTTGACGGATCAAGCACATTTTCATACATAAGTTTGTCGATGCATGTAGGAATACTCCTGCCAAATTATTTTGCTAAAACTTATTTCGTTAAAAAGTTATGCTAGTTTGAAAAAGGGGGTAGTAACTTTTTTTGTTGTGAACTCATGAAAGCATATGACAAACTAAATACTGTATACGCCATATATTTCCCGTCCATATATTTTCGCAATTTTGCTTCAAGACGGGGAATTCGCGAGAGTTTATTTTTGTGATTAAATTGTATTTGCATTCACTTTTGTTATAAATTTGTATTATTGCCACTTGATCATGTAGCCATTAAATTAGACACATTAAATTAGATGCAGTTTACCTGCTTGGTGAAATCAACATTGAAAAATTTTTACTGCCTAGACAGTTGTGGAATGTTCTGGGCCAGGTGTAATTTACATAGAAAAAATGTAACTCTCCAGAGCTAATTAGCATAATAAAGGAGGCATTGACTGTGAGTGTGCCTGTGGAGTTCAGTGACCTTTTAGGCCAGTTATGAATGAACATTCTAGAGAGTGGTACATGGAGAACATTCTGGATTAAAGCATTATGTTTAATGAAAATGAACTTGAAAATCATCCAGTCGTTTCTTTTAAGATACAATTTCGAGTCCTCTCATACTCCTGGGTGGAGTAAATTAAAGAGGATGAAATGTTTTATTCAGAATGAAAATGCTGCAATCTCATTCAAACTGCAGATTTCTTGCGAGAGATTTTACAGCTTTGTCCACTAAACCATATGGTGCCCTAGCCCTCCAAAATGTTATAACTAGATACTATTTTTAACTGTAACTTTTGCGAGGGTTTTATGCATGTAAATTTCACTAGTCGTGTATAAATTGTGAATTTAACAACACAAAAAAATACTGCCACCTACTTGTGTTTTTGCAATTGTCCATACTAGTACAGCAATAGTACATACTGTGTACAGTATAATCGGGGCTGGATCTTGGCAATTTTTTGTACTAGCCAGTCTTTCAAAAAATACCTACCTGAAAGGAAATTTAACTGCCCAAATACAATGTAGACTCAACATCTACAAAACCTTTACCCGCAAGCCAGTCTGGTAACTTTCTATTTTTACCCGCCCGACACCAAAATAACCTGCCATGGGCAGGCAGGCGGGTGCTAATGTCCAGCCCTAAGTATAATTAGAATGTAGTGGTGACAAGACATGTTCACAGAAGTACACGATAGTCATGGTCATTCGTGAAGCAACCACTCGTGAATATATCTTAGAGTCCATCATCCGTGAAAATATCTGTATGCAAAAAATAATGGCTTATACAGTACTCAACCTTACATATGAATTAACTGCAGATCATCATTACCTCCCACGTGCAAATGTTCCACTGTTCAGATTCCCCATTGCAGACAACGCAACAAAAATCCAGATTAACCAGGACCATCGACCTAGAGCTAAGATGCTGTAATCCTGGTAAAAGAAGACAAGATAAATTATGGATCATGCATCCATGGTAGATTACGAAGGAGACAGTTAAAGGGTACCAACACCCTAAAAATAAAATTTGTATACAGCTAGAATACACAACAAATAACCACTATTCAGTTGTCATAGCTCGTGAAGTGATCATATTTTGATAATAATCTTCATAACATTTTGGAACTCAGTTCCGCGCGTTCAATCTCAGTTCCGTAACCGCCGGTTATATGCGTGCGCGTTCTGGCTATACGCGTACGTTTTTACCAAAACTATCGGAGTTCAGGATCGAGCAGACCGATCATCGTACGTAGTATGCACGGTGTGTACGCACTATACGCCGCGCCGTGTCACCATAGTACCTTATCGAAAAACATTGCAAAGTTTCAGCCAGTCTATCTCAAGCACTACATCCAAAAAAAGTTGCGAAGTGTGAGACGTCTCGGTCGCAAACAGTGATTGTTTCAAGGGTCGAGACTCCATCGAAAGTGCAAACGCTGGATTGTCAGTCGGCTCGTTGGAGAAACTCGCGTGCACTTGCACAGGCTCAACTCGGTTGTCGAGCTTACAACAAGGCAATTGATCAGAAATGGATGAAAACAGAGGCCTGTATTGAGGGATGCACACACACACAGTTTTATGCCTATGTGCTTCCTGTAGGCTAATCTAAATGCCACAATCCGGTGCTATGGATTATTATTTGGAGGAAAGTCGATCAAATTTGGTGTTTGCGGTGCGAGTAATGTCCCATGTCTTAGCCTTGTGCGTCTGAGCATGCCTCGCTGGTAAAACGTCGCCGCGCGGGTGGTAGGGTGGTAGACTGAACGGTGTGTGGTGGTGACACAACGTCATTATTTTGCAGAATCACTTCTTACGCGACGCGCGCCCGTCCTTTTGTTGTGGACTTGCCCACGTTTACTTTGAATTACCGCTTTCAATATTAGAGAAGTAATTTACACATTTAACCCTTTCAAGTTTATTCAGTACAGGTTGCTACACGCCGTTAATAAAATGACAATACCATTCCCGCCGACTAATGCAAGAATAGCACAAAAAGGATCCGGGTCTTTTGATAAAAAATACATGTAGGCCTACCTGTTGGCATTTTTTGCCATTTATACAGCGTCCCTATCAATACAAATCAATGCAAATTAACGTATTTTCAAGTTCAGAAAAACATGCGTGGGGAGTAGAACACTCCATTTACCCACAAATATTAACCAATCTGTAGCCTACATGATTGTATGTCACACTTCAGAATGAGAAAACTAAATGTATGATGAAGCTAAATGTATATCCTATAGCCTACTGTATATCGTATAATTATATTTGTATAATTGCCAGTCAGAAAATCTCTGGGAGGAAATATTAGGCCTGCAACTAGTAAAAATACTGGAGGTAAAAATTTAAATTGAATCGCAATTTTCGTTCAATATTGACCCCAAAATTAAATGACTTTGCAAAAATCATATCATGAAGACTTTTCACAACATTTAAATGAAAATTGCACTCCCAAAACGGGAACACAACTTTTGTGTTCTTATATGACTGGTGGACTGGGAACTGGTCGCACAGTATTCGCAGACAACCCCCCCCCCCCCCACCACACACACACACACACACACTCACACGTTATCAACATTATTTGGAATTTGTCGGAGTGCTTAAGCCAGTGGCCAGGTCGGACCAGTAACAATGATTTTTATAGGTCCCCGGACCGTCGTACCTGCGCCACTCGAGCCAAACGGCACTGTTATCGATCAAGACATTTGACAGGGAAAATATCGATAGCCCGATCGATCGATTGATAGTATCGGGTGATCGACTAGTCTATGTCAAGTCGTTTTTTACTTTATTTGTTTTATGAAATTTACATTCAAACCTCAATAAATAAAAATTGAAGTGATCATAAATGCTAATATTTTGCAGAGGGCATGGCACAAATATATTTTACATGTATAGCAAATAAATTACTCAGGGTGTTTGGTACCTTTTAAAGACACTATATAACACTGTGGAAGACCCGTTTAAAAAATGTCGAACTTTGCTATCTGACATATCTGACAGTGTTTGAATGGACAAATAAACACCCTAGAACACAAAAGTTTGGACAGTTATGCTGTCACTAGTGCAATATGTGCAGATACAAATTGGCACATTAATTTTATATCGGGCGATAGGAAATTCTGCAACACAGCAGTCTATGGAGAAAACTGGAATGGTCTCTCAATGATTTTCACTTTATTAAAGCACTTAATGATTGTTTTACACTGCAATTTTTTCAGGGCTTCATTTTTAGACTATATCAAAGACACTGGTAGCATGGGGAATCATGTAGCTCAGATTTTGTAAACTGGAAACATTGTTATTACAGTGCCTTTAACATTAACTTATAATTATGATGTATACAAGGACAATTCCATGATTAGTTACGTTACACTTTATGACAAACTTTACTTAACATTTGGCTCTACATGAAGATGCTTTGATATTATTTTTCTGTTTTGGTACTGTCAGTTCACTAGACTGGCACCTACCTCACCAATATCAAGCAAAACCATGAGACATGTTTTAATGGGTAATAACAAGAACTTTAATTATGGTTAGTTATGTTACATAAAGAGGACATGGAAAAAAAACTGACACATTTTTGTCCTCAAAGTTCCATGTACATTTTTTCTACTGAAACAAACTGTGGTATTCATGCTATTTCTGGTGTCTTGATAAGTCATTTGATATATAACTTATTGATAAAAATATTTTCATTTCTAACTACAACATCAAAAACATGGTTAGTTATGTTACAGTTAGTTACGTTACATTTTGTCCATCCACACAAATTTGCATTTATTCATGTCTTTTTCAGATTTAGTATGCATATGTGGGCTTTATTACTTTCAAAACAATGAGAAGAAGCTGTTGGCATGGAAAAAACTGCAGAATTAATGATAATTTTTTTCATAAAACTGAGATTTAGTCACCCTAGTCCCACATGTATTATTTCATGTATGGTTCTGATTCTCCTAGAGGGTGCTGTTGAAGACGTAAAATTTAAGGTAGAAATGATGTCCCCCATTGTTTCTTCATAATTCACACCCATTCAAACCATTAGAATGTAATATGATTCGAGATAGAGCAATGCATATAATTTGTGATTTGTCCAATAATTCATGGAAATGCCCACAAGGTTTCTAGATATGGATGGGAGAAAGCATGGCGTGTTTACCAGCGACAATTGCTCCTGTATCAAATGATATGATATGAAGGTTGATTCAAGAACATAATATGACTGATTAAAACATACAATTACAAAGAAATCTTCCAGCAAAGACAATTAAAATCACGAAAGAAAAGGCTTATCAATAGAGCTACAAGCACACAAGATGCAGTAGAATGTCAACAGTGCTTCCTTCATCAAAAATAAATGTGAAAACTTAAAGACACGTTGGCTAACATTGTGGAGCTTCAAATTAAAAAATTGTCAAACTTTGCTATCTGAGCTACATAGTAGTGTTTGAATGAACAAATAAACACGCTAGAATACCAAAAGTTTGGAAATTTATGCTACCACTGGCAAGATATGAATGAATAAACAATTAATACTCGGAGTGAGTAAAAAATAGCCTAGATCTACACACAGTACGTCTATGGGAGGAAATGGGCAGGTGAATCCAGCCAACTTATGATTTTTCACTTTTTTGAAGTACTAAATAATCATTTTGAAATACAATTTTTTTTTTCAGGGCTTCATTTTCAGACCTTATCAAAAACACTGGTAGCATAGGGAATCATGTAGCTCAGATTTTTTTTAACTGGAAACAATGTTATACAATGCCTTTAATATTTTGATTTGGTCAAGTTTAAGTTATGATTAATTGTTGAAATCTGACGTAATATTTCTAGATTTCAAGTGTTCAACAAATTTGTTTAAAGTGAGTTTTCTATGCTGCAGGTGTGACCCCCATCATTCTATGAAGATCAGTGGTGAATTCATGTCTATGAACAGTCAGACACTTACTGCTGCTACTGCGTCCGATTCCAGGATCTGTTCTGGTGAAAGGAGAGTGAAATATGCGATGTTTGCCAACACATAAATTAATGTGATCGTCGTCATTGATATCAAAAGACTGAGTGGAATGTTTCTGCAGCAAAGAGAAAACAATGTTGATATATTCAGGGAAGCATACCAGTAAGTGCAAAAATATTTCATTTTATTGTCTTATATGAGGATTTCCACTTTAGTTTTGATATTTCACAAACTAGATTAACAATATCATCATAATGTCAATCATTTTAATAAAGTATATTCAGAAACATAAAGTAGGATTTGACATAATCTATAACACTTTCCCTTTAAGAGAGAACCAAGAAACTATATATTACGAAAGAAATTACTGATGTAATCTACACTCAATATTGATCCCTATCAACACATACAGCAGCAGAAGATTAATATTCACTTTACAAGGACTGGATTAATACATGTAATTCCTTTTCCTCGTGACATGAACTTTCAAGATTTTAGATTCTCCATAAATGACATAATTGGGTTATATCTCAAGTATGGTATCTGAGTATTCATACTCCAACCTGCACACCCCTCCCTAACGAACCTCAACACCCCTGCCCCTTCATGCGAGTACAGTCCATTGTTTTTCCTTTTACCATTTTAATTCATGGGGGTGGTTCTTTGGGATTTACTCTTGTTTTACATATAAGTTAAAAGTTTAAGTCTAAGTCCTTTTGTTGATAAGGTTCTGCATCACATTCAGTACTTATCCAGAGGTTATTTTATAAGTTACATATATCTAAGAATTCCTGTCTCACTTCATGACTTGCCAATTCTACTCACCTTGCTGGTTTGTCAACTTCCTCGGTAATTGAAGTCACAATTTCCCTACAGGAACAAATAAAGAATTGAAACAATGTTGTGTGAAGCGTGACATACAGTAAAGTCATTACCGTCTGCACAGGAAATGCTCTCTGAAAACCATCAAGCCTTCCTTTGTGCTTTGTTTACAATTATTCTTACAAATAAAATAAGTGTTTCATTGGACAGGACAATCCTGGGTCTTTGCCATTCCTGAACAAACTCGTCAGTTTTAATTGTGTTCACCCATCACTGAATACCTGACATTTCAGTTTTAACTTAAAGCCACTGGCTAACATTTACCACAATTACAAAAATGTGAGCTACATAATCCTCCATGCTCCAAGTGTCTTTGATGAGGTCTAAAAATGAAGCCCTGAAAAAATTGTATTTTAAAATGATGATTTAGCGCTTTAAAAAAGGTGAAAATCTACAAGCATTCAAACTGACCGGATTCACCTGCCCATTTTCTCCCATAGACTTACTATGCGCAGATCTAGGCTATTTTATCATCCACCGGAGTAGATATTGTTTATTTGTGCATACCTTGCCAGGGATGTAGTTGAGGCCAGATTTTGCCGGCCTTGGCCTTGGCCTCGGACCGAGTCACGTGTACAAATTCTATGGGAACAATACTTTTCCAGCGGCCTCGTGACTCGGAACGGTCGGCCTCGACTACATCCCTGTACCTTGCCATTGGCAGCATATCTTTCCAAACTTTTGTATTCTAGGGTGTTTATTTGTCCATTTGAACACTACCCTGTAGCTCAGATATCAAAGTTTGACAATTTTTTAAATTAAAGCTCCACAATGTTAGCCTATCACTTTAAAGCACAAGTTTAGTTTTGGTGATTTTTTTTTCATTTGAAAGCTTTATGCCCGAAGGTCATATCACACCAATAACAGATTCTGAATGTCTTTCGTTGTTTTTTTTATTTTCTCGGGACCCCCGAGATTTGTCATTAAATTGCCAAACACTAAACGTGCGCTTTAACATTAACAAACTACATGTCAGATATCAATCAAAGTCAGGAATTCTACTTTTAAATTCACACTCCTTTGTGTACATTTACATCAAGAGGGATTTATGAAAAGTGCATTACCAGCCAGAATATGCAAAAAGACCAGAAAATACTCCAATGGGTATCAACAGGATATCAGGATTACCAGTAGAAAAGGCATTTTCAATATACGTTGTATGACCTGGGAATAAAACAAACACAAGACAAAGGTAGTTTATCAATCTCCAGAAAAGACAATTAACTAGAGACTGAATTGGCCACTGAGACGAATTTGGTGATCTGTGTGACATCTTAGTTAACTTTCTAAAGTCATTAGATATGGCCTAAATTTGATTTTTATTAATACTGATGTAATAGTTGACGTCATAGTAATTAACATGACAAAATGATGCAATGTATACAAACTGAAAATTGAGGCGTATGAAGAATTTGTTAAAATTTGACATACACATACGCGTCCTTCATTATGCCCATGGATGCATCCACAACTTTACTACAGACCCGACCTTGACACGTGCAAAATTTGGTCATGGAATTTGATTTCAGTCATAAGATATGGACAAATGAAATATTGACAAATGACATCATAGATGACG